>BRDA01010762.1:68161-81957 GCA_036984385.1 Crenuchus spilurus
ATTATTGTGGTCTAAAACCAGGAGTTTCTGTTTCATTGTCCAACCCCTGAATGTTCATTTTTAAAGTTTATGCATAAGCATAAAGCGTGTCAGATCAGTATGAGGTGATCGGCAAGGCTAGAGGAGCACCTACAATATCCTAAATGTAATTTTTAGATGTATGTTTCAGGTATTTTCATCCATGTTGTGTTCATGATTTATCAGTAAATGTATGTTTATGAGCTTTCCCATTCTGCTTCCATAGGAGTTAAGCTCAATTAAGATTCAAGACCAGACTTCCAAGGAATGGACGTCCCAGCAATTTCGTTCCAAAGTCAGTCAGTGCAATGCTCAGAGAAATGGTAAAAAAAACACCAAGAGTAACATCTCAGACTGCAGGCATCAGTTAGCATGTTAAAATGAGGTTTTATTTACATTAAATTAAGTTAAGGTTTGGGCTTGTTTGCAGCCACAGGACCTGGGCACCTTGCATTCTTTGCATTGACCATGAACTCCTCTGTACACCAAAGTATTCTAAAGTCAAATATAAGGCTATCTCTCCATGTTGGCTGAAAAATACAACAGGACAGTGATCCCAAGCAAACAGCAAATCTACAACAGAATGACTGAAAAAGAAAATAATCAAGATGTAGCCCAACCAAAGTCCAAACCTCAACCCAACTGAAATGGTGAGACCTTTAGAAAGTTGTGCATAAATGATTGCTCACAAACCTCAATAGATTGAAGCAACATTGTAAAGAAATGTGGGCCAAAATTCTTTCAGAACTATGTGAGTGAGCTTTGTGAAGCTTACTTACTTTTTCTCACATAGTGTCTGTCGCTATGATGGTCTCTTTTTTGAAGAACCAGGTCACGAGGGCCAGATACCATTTATGTGCAGCAACAGATGAGCTGAATTACCTGATATGGGCAAATGGGTCTTGTTAAACATAACAAACTGTGTAGTAGTAAAAAAAAAAGGAATTTGATTGGAAGTTGCTCATCAATCCAATACAATATGCCTTTCAGACAAATTGGAACATCCCTAAGCTATGGTAAAACAGTCCAAGGCGATGTTTATTGAAAGGTTCCACTGTGGGTAATGTGGAGCATCCCCTGAAGCCCTTTTCCTGCACCACAGCTTTCCTCCAGTACTGCTACACTCTGCTCCACTGATGGCGCAGGTGGCACAGGTGCCGCTGAAGCCAAACTATTTATTTCCTTATTTCCCCTCTGCGTAATCCATTACACTGAACTCCCAGGCCTTTTACGCAACCTATGTGAGCAACTGCCGCAGTCTAATTTAGGGTGAAATATTTAACATAATATTTGCACTTATTTCCTTACCAATGCATCTCTGTCACAAAAAGCACCACAAATGCACTTAAGTAGCATGCAAAAAAACAATCTCGAGGTGCTAATTTGTTTCACTGGGACAGCAGAGGTACGGCTTTTCCCCCTGAAGAGTCAGCTTCAACATCTGCCTGGCTCATTAAGGTGCTCTCAGATCAACAGAAGGATTAGGCTCCTTAAAACACTATTAATGGTGACAAGCAAAATGATGATTTTGGAACCCAAGACGGCCTGCCACACAGTTTCAGCTCAGCCAACGCAGCTTGCGTGCGGAATTAGCGTCACACTGGCATGCTAACCATAGCCTCGAAGGCTGTTCTACAAAGAGGAAGAAGATATAAAGTCTGTTTTTCCCTTTTTGGCTTTCATAACTAGGACAGTTTGTGTAGATTGATCAAATGCTTGCTGATTTCCAGCACTTCAAGTGAACTAGATTTCAAAACAAACTGAATTGCATGCAGGTGCAAGTGATTAGCACTTGGTCTTTCGCATGCCTCTGAAGTGCCTCCTATTTCCCTGATGAATGTCGACAGGCACATAAGTGGTGGCATTTGCAGAACTGTTCTGTGAGCTTTTAATATTTGCCCATTCACAGCAAGTAATTGACATATCAGTCTGCGAAGACTTGCCACACTCAATATTCTTAATTACTCTTAGTGAGTTGCTTTTGGCATGCGCTTGACAGCACTCGCATTTTGCCCCATTGGTTGCCAGTGGAGGCCTATCTGTTATTGGATCCTCCGTCAGCAGTTGGAAGTGCTTTACAGATGGTGACCCAATCAGTCATTTGAATAAGTCACTCATTAGCATTTGTTCCGCCACTCCAATCTTAATAGTTTTATAGCATCCCATGATGACAGGCACAGGACGCAGTGCTGTGAGCTCATTGATAAAGACGTGTATCTTGTTACAGAGTGTAGGCCATTTGTTTGAGTTAGAGAGTTATTGACTGTTTTTTGCTGCTGCTGTTGTTGTTGTTGCTCTTATTTGTGTTGAAAAGTGTTAAAATGCTTCTTAATGCATTACCACTAATAAGCCTTTTATAGCTGCTTAAATGACATTTTAACCAGCAACTGCTGAAAGATAGGCTGGTTAGATTGTGCAAAATATCAGATAACAAAATAAATATCCACCGAAATGAAAAATGCAGTCGTTTTATACAGTTTCTCATTCAGAGAATGAGTTTTTTTGTTTCCAACATTGCAACAATTGCTACAAAGTAATCCATTTGTGGGAGGAGTTATTGCATAACTAAAATACTACAGCTTTGCATTGTGTACTGAATTCATATTGGATGCTGTAAGCATTAAGATGCATTATTGCACAAAAAGACCTGCAGGTTAATACCTCTTTAGTCTTAATTGGTGATACACTATATGGACAAACATATTGGAACAACTGCTCATTTCAAATCAAAGGTATTAAAAATAGTCCTGGTTTTGTTGGAGTAACTGTCTCTACTGTCCATTGAGTCTATTGGCAGTACTTCTCTACAGGAACTAGATACGCTATGTGTGCACTAGCACATGAGTGACACTAATAGCTGCAATTTAGTATCTGAATGTATTCGTTACAAGAGGTGTCCACAAACATTTGGACATATAGTTTATGTTCAATAGCTGTGCAATCAAGTATGGGTATTGTATGTATGGCTGTATCTGATTTTGTATGGATGGAGAACAAACTCATTGATGGCTTTAGAGTTTTATTTCCAATGCATTGCTGCAGGACTGTTGAAGGCCAGCGTTCTCTGTGTAGGGCGTGTGTTGGCATGGGAGCTTTTTTGGCAGGAGTCATATCTCAACACTGCTTTTGGCCGGTGGGCTGCTCGACTCTGCCAGAGGTTTTTCATCTTGCCTCTCAGCAGGCCTCCCCCAGCAACACTTGTTTACAAACACACGGTCCGCTAAGAGCTTCACCCTGGCACTCGGATGGGGTCGTCCTGCAAACCATGACCTTTCCTCCCCAGACCCAAACTGCAGGCCCAGAGCGTTAACTTCAATTAAATTACATGCAAATGTATGCCTGAAAAAATCCTTGAAAACCAATATGGCTCAGAGTCATTGTTGTACCGCCAAGAAAAAGTAAAGTCTGTTGGTGTTCTTTACACCCTGCTTGAGGCATGGTTGATAAAAAGTGATTAATCGAAACGCAGGGAGCTCAGATTTTCTAGCACGTGATCTGTCTTGCCAAAAAAAGGAACATTATCACACCTAGGTGTGGAAGCAGTGACATTCCTCGCTGTTTGGCGTTAGTTGCTCTCATGCTGGCAAAGATGCAGTGTTAGTGGCTTCACACACTAGAGGATGGCAACACTTCCCATTCTGAGCCATTAATCAGAGCACCGCCATCACACTTCCTCTGCCACACTTCCTGAACTGTAGAGGTGTTCCATCTGTTAATGAACTAGGAGAGACTCCCACAGAAAATGTGCAGGAATTTTGCTTGTACTTTATTTAGCATGATGAATACTTTATCCACCATCATTTTCCTGATGACTTCCATAGACCCTTAATTATGAAGATTTATTTGATAATTAATGTACCTAAACGAAATGTTCTGTAGCAGACACAAACCAAAATACATCACACTGTATACAGTAAGACATTTTCACATACTGATTCTATGTTATTCCTAAATTTCAGTCTTCACTCAAAAATGAGTTATTTTCACTGTATACAAGAGATATGTGGCACTAGAAGACCAATGATGCTACTTTATCTAGGGGCGTAATTTAAGTGCACGTGAGTATCACAACAGTATGGTTTGTGATACTGTGTTCATTGTCAAATGCAGAACTGATTATTACTGAATAGTTTACCTGCAAACATTTGTGGCACACAGTGATTCATGTGGTACTATTTTTGCCATACTATATCGCTGCAGTGTTGTAATCTATCTTCATAGTCAAAGTCAAAGTGAATTTTATTATCACTCAAACTTTACAACAAGGAGTGTACATCTGAACAAAATGTGTAAAATATATTTAAATATATATATATATATATATATATGTGTGTGTGTGTGTGTATTAACATGAGTTCATAAGTCTTTGGTCACAAGCTCCTGCCGAGCCTGTTAGTCTTGTAGCGAATGCTACAATGTAGCGTTTTTACCATTTAGTTCTTTGACTCAAACATTGAGAAGTAGTGTATGGTACCGCTGGATAAATTGAAAAACTAAAAATATCACATTACTTATAGAAATTCAGTGTATTGCAAAATAGTCCCTGTATAAGGACATGTGTCATATGGTCATGTTTTTGCCAATACACAGCCACAATATTATCACAATATTTGAGCAATGATACAGTTCTGTTCTGATTGTCAAAAATTGATGTGAATATACCAAAATATGGTATTACTTCATATTCCAGTTTTGTACTTTTGTACAAATGTTGCCTGCATAAAGCCAAGCTTACAGTATGTCATTTCAGAGGCGATATAAAATTGTTACATGTCAGACTGCGTGTCATTTGATTTTAAACTTAGGCTGTATGATAAAAAATTCTCTAATGATAGATCTGCAATGAAATGAAATGACTACAAATAGGTTATGTCATCAGTGAAAACGCTCTCAAGATGAGCATGAAGTCACATAAACCAACCAGCTCAGGGCATAATAGTGGCAATGTGTTGCCTTGAGAAACCATGTTTCTAATACCGAAGAGTAAAGTTTTGATTTGTAGTTATTTGACATTTATGTCATATAATGATGAGCTCTCTTTGGTGGCCTGTAGATTGTAAGAGCACTCACATGCTGGGATGTTCTGACACTGTCAGAATTCAGAAGTCTGGATATCTTTATGAGGTACTAAACTGGTCATTGTAAAGTATGATAAATCTATTCTACACCCACTGATCTTAGCTCGCTACTAAAGATGCGATGTGATGCATGATTTGGCCTAAAACAGCACAATTTGGGTAAAATGATCACACACTGTAATGCAGTTTCATTAATAAATACAGAGGTAACCCTACTTACGAGTTTAATCCGTGCAGGAGCTGAGCTCGTTAGCTGGTTTGCTTGTTAGCTGGATGCATTTTCCCCATAAGAATACATGTAAAACTGATTAATCCGTGTCAGCCGGCCAACATACAGTATACTTTAATATGCTAAATAATGTGTTTATATGGGTTTTTTAAAAAATAAACGTGACGACGACTGTAGGCTGGCTGCTAAGAAGAGGGAGACCGATGGTGCTCGTGTAGGCTGGCCGCTAAGGAGGACAGGAGGACGGGCGTACGTGTATGGCATGGTTACACTTATCATATGAAAAGTAAAAGTAAAATGTATCTAACTTTCTTGTTCACTACCTTTTGCTGTCTTTGCGTCGCTTTCACTAGCACTTTCACTGGACAGCGGTCAAAGGTATTGACTGACCTTTTCTTCTACGACCGCCGCGCCCCAGCGGTTGGCATACTTGAACTAATTTACGCTACTCGTTACTTGGAATTTTACTCGTTACCTGGAACAAAAATATTCTGAGATCTCGACTCGTTACCTGGAATACTCATTAGTAGGGATGCTTGTAAGTAGGGGTACCACTGTATACTAAATACACACTCACAGGGCACTTGATGACATACCCAAACCTTTCATCTATAGTAATTGTACATTTTATCAGTGCCATTGTACAGGTGCACTTTGTAGCTCTACAATTACAGACTGTAGTTCATCTGTTTCTCTGTACACTTTATTAACCTCCTTTCTCCTGTTCTTCAATAGTCAGGGTCCCACAGGATCACCACAGAGCAGGTATTATTAATGTGGTGGCACATTCTCAGAACTGCAGTGGCACTCGCATAGTGGTGGCATGTTAGTAAATGGCTTACTGTCCATTTCATTAGACACGCCTACCTTGTTGATCTTCCTTGTAGATGTAAAGTCAGAGACAGCAGCTCATCTGTTGCTGCAGAGTTTGTGTTGGTTCCTCTAGTTCTTCATTGATGATCACAGGACATTTTTGACTGAATCGTTTTTGGTTGGTGTATTAATCTCATTCCAGTGGTGACACTGATTTGTTTAAAAGATTAACAGCTCTGTTGTGTCTGATTCATTCATACCAGCACAACCCACACTAACACACCACCACCACATCAGTGTCACTGGTGTTGAGAATGATCCATCACCCATAATAGCTGCTGTGTGAGGGTCCTGATCACTGAAGAACAGGTGAAAGGAGGTTAATAAAGGGTACAGAGAAACAGATGAACTACAGTCTGTAACTGTAGAACTACAAAGTGCTCCTGTATGATCAGTGGAAATGATTAAATGGACAAAGAGTGTATATACAAGGTATGTGTACCTAATGAAATGGCCAGTGAGTGTATATTAAACTGTATAACTGTGAAGTATACAAAGCCATATTTTCCCCGTGTCCAATGCCCAATGTTCTGTTGATTTCATTCACTCCCGTGCTGATCTTTACATGTGTGAATGTTGAGATGATCTAAATTATACTGAGGTAGTCTTTGTTATGTTCTTCTCTTGTCCCCTTACTCGTGTTTTTGTTTTCTGTCATCACAAATATAGCTCAAAATTCTCCTCACCCACCAATCAATAGCTCAAAGGGTCTGTGTCTCCTGTGTGACTGAAAGTCAAACATTTAACAGGCTGCCAGACCATTTAAGTGGCCCCGGCCACCCTCCACAAAGCAGCTTTTTTCCTGCCTCCTCGCAGATCGGGTTGCCAAGTATTCAGTTTCAGGCTTTTAAGATAGGAATGATTATAGTTTTGTCTGGCAAAGAGGGATCCAGTTACTCTTTGTTTTGAAGGGAGAGAAGACTTTCTTTGCTCCCCTAAACGGCGTGCTGTTGCAGCAGAGCTACTGTATCGGCACCTCGGGGATCATTTGGACATGCTTAAATACTCTTTATCTCACGGTTACAGTCTGACACTTCTGCTCCTGAATACACAGGTGGCTCAGATTTCTGTACTTCACATGCAGACAGACGGCACTTTTTCTGTGTGGAGACACGGGATAGGACATTCTTAAAGCAGAAAGAGCAGTAATTAAAGGTTGCTGAGAACATGTACTGAAAGGTTTAACTCTTAGAAGGCCACGGTTACTGCTGTCCTCTTTCTGTTTTCTTTCTGTTTAAATGCAAGTATGTAATTACATAGCAAGTTAAGCACTAAATTACTTATTTTACTTGATGTTCATTATTTGCAGTTTTTCACATCTGTTTTACTGTCAAGAAATATGGCAAATGTAAAGACAGTGTACACAATGATTTATTAAATATACATAACAATAATATTTACAAATACAGTGGTAACCCTACTTATGAGTTTAATCTGTGCAGCCGAGCTCGTTAGCTGGTTTGCTCGTTAGCTGGATGCATTTTCCCCATAAGAATACATGTAAAACTGATTAATCCGTGTCAGCCGGCCAATATACAGTATACTTTAATATGCTTAGTAATGTGTTTATATGGGTTTTTAAAACATAAACGAGACGACGACGACGCTCGTGTAGGCTGGCAGCTAAGGAGGATGGGCGTACGTGTATGGCATGGTTACTCTTATCATATGAAAAGTAAAAGTAAAATGTATCTAACTTTCTTGTTCACTACTTTTGCTACTTAACGTCGCTTTCACTTTCACTGAACAGCGGTCAAAGGTAATGACTGACCTCTTCTTCTATGGTAGCATCTAGGGGATGCTACGACTGCCGCGCCCCTAGCGGTTGGCATACTTGAAGAAATTTACGCTACTCGTTACTTGGAATTTTACTCATTACCTGGAACAAAAATATTCAGAGATCTCGACTCATTACTTGGAATACTCGTTAGTAGGGATGCTCGTAAGTAGGGTTACCA
The DNA here is from genome assembly GCA_036984385.1 of Crenuchus spilurus. NCBI lineage: Eukaryota > Metazoa > Chordata > Actinopteri > Characiformes > Crenuchidae > Crenuchus > Crenuchus spilurus. The sequence goes on from BRDA01010762.1 coordinate 76,318, forward strand.
CTGTATGTTGATTTAAAGCTTCCGCAGGCCTTATTTCAGTGAAATACCTGTAAACACAAATATTGATTTTTTCATGCAAATATTAATAATATAATAATAATAATACATTTTATATAGTATAGTGCTTTTCATGACACTCAAAGACGCTCAAATGTTGATGCTTAACACTGAATACCTTAAACTGTAAAATGCTAAATTATATATGTCTGTTTAAATACATTATCTCTCTCCAACATATACTGATGATCTAGTACATTCTGACTAGGGCCAGTTCATGGCCATAAAAATTGCACATTGACCCTGAAATGAGCCTTTTTCGTGATATGCTGTGAAAATTCAAAATTGGTTTGTACCTTAATTGCATGTTCTGAAAATAGCATATAGACATTATTTGACATTTTAGAATCACATTAACCTTCAAGGTGACATATTAAATGAAGGGGTGCCCAAGAGCAATTAAACTTCAACTCTGAAGATCTCATGCACTGTTTTCCCTGCTTGAGTGAGCTGTACCTCACTGGAATGTGATGCTACATCATAGCTAGTAGGCTTCCCTGAGATGTATAACTCTTAACTCAAGTGACTGTCACAGGTCAAGTGACTAGGTCACTGGGGAGATTTCCCCTCAAACTGTGAGTGTGTTTTTCTCTGTGTAGTGATTGCTATAAGGGGCAATGGGTTAAAGAAAGGCACTGTATGAATTAAAGAAAGATGTTTCAAGGTTCAAGACTGCACTCGTAATAGCCATACTATATGACTAACACATTTTATTGAACAACTGCTGTGAAATATATCACTTTTCTTCTAGAATCTGTGATATTTGTGATACCAGATTCATGAAATTATGGAACTTTTCCAGTGAATTTCATAGGGAACTCATTATGTCCAGTCATAGAAGGAGAGAATAATTTTGATTATCTCAAATGAACAGAAAATGTCAAACCTTTATTAGACAATAAGGGAATGAGTCAGTTTTCATAGTAATGTGGCTAATGTAAACACTTGAGTGACTTTCAGATTACCGGTTCAGAGTATGGATGAAATACCATCGTGTATACTGCCCCACTTATTGCAATATTTGCATTCCTGCACAATCCGCACATTTGTACTTTGCACAATACACAAACAATGTAGCCTGGAATCTTGCTCCCTACTAGTCAACCATTCAGTACCATGTACTGACCATCTCTACATTTGTCTTGTAACAGTGTCTCAGTCTAGTCACTGTGGCTTGTACTATAGTATAAATCCTGTATGACTACATGTCTATCATATGTTGTCATATGTCTTGTGTTTTGTGTGCACCTGGTCCTGGAGGAACGTTATTTTGTTTCATTATGTACTGCACTTAATGTAGGTGAAATGACAATAAAAACCCTTTTGAACTCTTGACCTCTTGTATGAAGCACCAAGGCTTGTGGGGTGCTGATGGTCAGCAGTGGTCAGTACCTACCTACAGTAGCCTCCACATTTCTCAGATGTCAGTCCAAATGAGCATCTGTAGGCTGTGCTAGCATAGCAAGCCGATCTGTTGTGGTTGTGCTTAGCATCATACATGACGTAAAAGATCTGCAGCTAAAGTCTTGGTCCCAGATACCACAGAGCATCTACAGAGGGTTTGTAGAGTCCATGACTTGGCATGTTGGAGCTATTTTGGAGGCACAAGGAAGGAACAACTGTAAACATATTAGCTAATTTTCTGTACAGAGGAATGCTTTGGCACCCTGTTAATTTTTTTATTATTATTATTTTTTTTTTTTTTTAATCTGACCAAAGTAACTAATTTCAGATCTTTTCTATTTTTAATGTGACCAATAATCTGTACAATTATTTTGGAAAACATACTGAATTCATATAGAGGGGAAAAAAAAAAAACCTAAAATAATGTGGTTTCATAAATATGGACACCCTCTTGTAATTGGGGTGTGGCTGTGTTCAGAATTAACTAATCACATTCAAACTCAGGGTAAATAATAGTTAATACACAAATGCCATCATTTAAAGTCATTCTGATTAACAAAGAGCTTATAACACATCAACTTGATGTTATTGTTGAAAGGCATCATACTTTTCTCCAAAACTGATGAAAAGACAAAAAGAAAACTGGTACAGGAAGCTGCCAAAATGCCAACAGCAGCATTAAATGAGTTACAGGAATTTCTGTGTTGTTTGTGTAGAATATATGACAACAATCTCATAAACTGTTCATGTCTGGGCTGTGGGGTAGGGTGGCAAGATGGAAGCATTTTCTTACAAAGGAAAAACATCCAAGCTCAGCTGTGTTTTGCCAAAATCATGGAAGAAAACATGTTATGGTCTGATGACATCAACTTTTTGACTATAATTCCAAAAGGTATGTTTAGTGCAAAGCCAACACTGTGCATCACAAAAAGATCACTAGACCCACACTGAAGCATGGTGGAGGCAGCATTATGCTTTGGGGCTGTTTTTCTGCAGCTTGAAGTCAGGCTTTAGTCAATGTTGAGTAAAATATGAACAGTTCCAAATATCAGTCAATTTTGGCACAAAACCTTCAGTCCTCTGCTAAAAAGCTAAAGAAGAATGTCCCATTTCAGCACAACAATGAACCAAAACATATCTCCACTTTGACTACAGAATGGCTTCACCAGAAGAAGATCAAAGTTTTGGAGCCAGAGCATTTTGGAGCATGAATCATTTTAAAAATGAAGGCCGAACCCCTTCTGGTGAGCGCCGAAGGCACGAACCCTCAGCGGGGGTCTGGGGAGCCAAGCACAAATGCATGTGCATTTTGGGGATTCCCCTAATTGGTTAAGGGTCATGGTCGCGGAGCTAGTTGAAAAATTGGGTGTTTTTTTGCATAGCATCGTTGGCATTTATCGGAAAGCTTCTGATGACTTATAGAAACATTACATAAAGAAGGCCTACATGTATAAAATACAACACACGGGTATGAATCTAATCGAAAATTCATAAAGGGGATGTAAAATACAATACAATTACTCCTAAGGAATATATCACCCAAGAATATAGGCCTACATATAGGGCATTGTAGGGTAGGCATTATATAAATGAAAGTTGTATAAAAAAACGAGAATTGCGAAAATATATGTCCCACCCACCTTTTGCCTCATCATTTACTACCCAAGGGAATGTAGCTTTCCAATTTGCATTAAATCCTGTAGATCGATGTTTTCCCTTTTTTAAATGGTCTGAAGACGATGGTGCATCACTGGGCGGGGCCGACGAAGAAGGCGATTCTTCCTGCTCGTTTCTTTTGACAAAAATCCAGCATACTTTTTTGCGACATGATTAATTGTGTTCGGTCGTGAATTCAGGAGTAAAGTCACTCAGAATGCACAGATGTCAATTCACAATGCAGGGTGAAACAAAGCTGCAATCCTGATAACGTAATGGCTTCAGACTCGGGGCTCGGCGAAGCCTGTGTAACAGGGCACCTGACTGTATGACACCTGTTAGTGCTTCGGTATCTGGCGGCAATCGGATTCCCAACCATGATGAATAAGCCGCGCGTTGGTCATTTTGATTGCTTTACGGATCAGACTGACGGCATCGTAATCAGATGGGCCTTTGATTAGAAGTATTTTGTGATAAGTGATTTGTGGTTTTAATGGTAGAGCGGATCGTTTTAAATTAGAGCGGTTTATCGTATGGTAGAGCGGGAGGACCATAAGGTTGAGCGGCCCGCTCTTGCAAAACCCCTCATGGAGAAGCCTGGAAAGAAAGTTCTTGGTCTGATTTTTTAAATCACAAAAACCTGCTATTTTAGCAGGGGTGCCCAAACATGTGCATGCCACTGTATATATTACTATTACAAGCAACCATCAACACAGAAATACATTTGCAATGTAGAGTATGACCAGATGGTAGTGTATGACCAGACAGTCTAGGCTGTGGGTCATTTAATTATTTTATGGTCAAGCGTGCTCATAAAACAATTTTGTGCTTGTTAAGGCTGATGCAGTGCTTAGAGTGTAATGAGAAGTTTGTGAATTAAGAGAGATTATTACCAGATGCTGTGTTCTTTTATATGTGGTAAATGGAGTGTATAAACAGTAAACTGTGTCATCCCCCAAAGCCATTTTCAAAGCTGGTTTCATCTCTCATCAAACAGCTGAGATAAAAGTATGTGTCAAAGCTTCCCATCAGATTATATTTCCTGCTCGAGTTTGGAATATTTTTCACTGCACAGTTTGCTTTTCATGAGAAAACATGAATCAAATACATTTTGTCCATTAGCTATCAGCTATATTTGACGATAAACCTCTCTTTAATTAAGACCAGCTAATTGGGTCAAACGTTAAAAATTCAAAGCAAATATGACAATCTGCAATTGCTCTCCATTGCATCACACCTTTCATTAAATGTATTTTTTTACTTGATTTGGAGTGAAGAGTGAATAAAAGCTTTTCTTTTCAGCCCCATCTCCCATCACTGTGGTAAAGAAGGGGAAAACGGCGAAGAACAGCATTGCTGTGTCCTGGCAGGAACCGGACCGGCCCAACGGCATTATTCTGGAGTATGAAATCAAGTACTTTGAAAAGGTAATAACAGAAACACACACTGGAGACTGGACAGTACAGCTAAACAGTGATAATATAAAGCTTCTGTTATAAAAGTGAGAAATCCAGAGCCACACTGAAAACCTCTGCTCATGGAAGTCCAGTGTTATGTTGTTACTCAATAATTTATGTTAAATTAAAATCCGGGCAATAGTTGAGGAGCGTTGAGGAGAACATATGGAACCAATCTTTGTATGATACATAGTCATATCAGAATATCATGAACACCTACCTAATAGTGGGAAAAACCACCCTTGGCTTGAGTGTTCACTCAGTGGTGATCCATGACAGTCCTTGTTGCTCCTGTATTTGTTTTAGAGGTAAAGTGGTCTGTTGTGGCACGTCGGTAGCAGTGTCTGAGATGCTGCCACCCTTTACCTGGTAGACTACTATCATGTCCTTTTGGATATCAGTCAAATCACATCCTTTGTCTATGATGAAGGTTTTATGCTCTGCTACAACTGACTGCTGTGCTCACTTATGTATACATGCAGTAAACTCTGTCATGTGGTCTGTGACATCCCTGGCCAAGTTCATTCCAAACCAGGAGTGTTCATAATATTCTGATGTGACTGTGTATATTTAGATATACACAATCTGTGTAGGGAAACATTTCAACTATGTACGGTGTGAACAGTAGTGAATGTGTTAAATGTGTTACTTACACTGCAAACACAAAAGGTGCCTCACATTCCCAATAACGTTCTCAACTATAAAAACAAATGAGAATATCATACAAAAGTTTATTTATGTTCATAATTTAATTCCAAAAGGTAAACTATTATATTTTATATTCATTACATGTAAACCCCATATAAAGGGGTTACTGGTGAGATACTTAATAGTCTAGAAGCGTCTATATGAACTTCTGGGGACTTCACTGGGTTCCATCAAGCACCATTGTTCAAGTCTGGGTTCCCTATTAATTACCCTTTGCAAATGGGGTTCCTGAAGGCTCCCAAAGGGCTCCATCATTCTGCCAGAGTATACAGGGGTTGGACAATGAAAGTGAAACAGCTGTCATGTTAGTGTGGGAGGTTTCATGGCTAAATTGGACCAGTCTGGTGGCCAATCTTCA
>BRDA01010762.1:82057-98224 GCA_036984385.1 Crenuchus spilurus
GGCTTTGGCCTGCTGCACCGTTCAGGCTATTTAAAGGCAGAATCACACAGAAAGTGGCTGATCTCTGAGTGCATGACCTCAGTGCAGAGGCCTGGTCTGGGAAACACTGATATGAGGCAGTGTAAAAAGAAAAGTGCCCTTCCATTCTCTAATGGACACAGTCTTTACCACACAGATCCTTCACCACAGCATGAAAGTGATCCTGACCTATAACCCCTTCCTTACCACACACTCTCTGTCTCCCACTGTTTCCTGGTTTGTTTCTCTGTGATTGTTAACAGTGTCTATGTGTTGTACTGCAGGATCAGGAAACGAGCTACACTATTATAAAGTCAAAGGAGACGGAGGTAGTAGCGGATGGACTAAAGCCGTCCTCAGCGTACATCTTTCAGATCAGAGCACGGACCTCCGCAGGCTATGGAGGCTTTAGCCGGCGCTTTGAGTTCGAGACCAGCCCCTACTGTAAGTCACAAGGCTAAACATAGTATATTCAGACATTATCTCATACTTAAACTGTCTGGAGACACCTATGAGAGATTTTGGGCTATACTTGGGTGGGAACGTAAACTTATTAAGGTGGGAATTTAATTTTCTAAACTAATGAAAAGCCTGGTGAAGACAGAGCTCAACGCAATCACCAACATTGTTTGATATATAACAAGCCTGATATCTCATGGTTGTTATATACAGTACATTGTATTCAATGCATTTATGTTTATTACAAATAATAATAATAATAATAATAATAATAATAATAATAATAATAATAATAATAATAATAATTATCAGAAATTCAGAATCTCAAATTATTAGAATATCTTATTTGGAATTTTAGTAAATTACTATTCAAACAGTATCAACATTAACCCTCTGAAGTCTGAAGGTGTTTCAGACACTAATGTAGTCTGACATGCCTTGAATTTTTTACAAATTATACCCATCTAAAATTATTTTTTCACAGACTGTTAAACTTGCTTTTGTTCAGCAAACTCAACAACAACAGTGTTAAAACACGTGACGTGAGCCAAAATTCTGAGTTGATTAGTTAAGCTGTGAGTTCTTGAGTCAGAATTTGTTTTATATTCTTCAGGCATTTTTGTATTTGTTTGGCTTCTGCAGTTGCTGTGGGTAAGAGTGGCTGCAAAATGAATAAATGTAAATGTAAATGTAGTGCTTGTCTGAACTGAGTTAAGCCATAGTGAGAAGTGTGTGGCCCTGAGTGTGTGCTGTTCCTGATGTCACTTCTGTCGCTGCAGTGTCTGCCTCCAGAGATCAGGGCCAGGTGCCTGTCATTGCTGTGGCCGTTACTGTGGGGATCATCCTGCTGGCACTGGTCACCGGCTTCCTGCTCAGCGGCAGGTGAGAACACAGCTGCTTTTTCTCCTTTAGCACTCAGGCCTACAGCATTACACACACTTGTTTTTTTGCTGGGAAATCTGCTAACTGAGTGTCATTGCCAATTCACTTTGTTTGCTCAGCTTGTAGCAGCAGCACATACAAATCTACAGTAACTACGCTGGTATGACATACTTTATTCTCACTAACAGCTCTTTAGAACAAGCAGAGAAATTCTTCTGGAATACATTTTTAATTTACAGCGCCCTCCATAATTATTGGCACCCCTGGTTACGAAGTGTTAAAAAATTCTTTTTTTTCCTATAACTCTTCACAAGATGGGAGAATACAGAAAGAGGCGTCTTTGACAATTCCTCTTTGCACAACCTCTCTAAATCATCCAGAGTCCTGGGTCTTCTCCTATGCACTCTCCCCACTGGTTTTCTATTGGGTTGAGGTCTGGGGACTGAGATGGCCATAAGAGGAGCTTGATTTTGTGCCTTGTGAGCCATTTTTGAGTAGAATTGGCCACATGTTTAAGGTCATTATCTTGCTAAAAGACCCAGTGATGACCCATCTTCAGCTTTTGGGCAGAGGCCACCAGATTCTGATTGAAAATGTCCTGATATTTCACAGAGTTCATAATCCCATGTATCCTTACAAGGTTCCTAGGTCCTGTGGTGGAGAAACAGGTCCACAGCATCACTGATTCTCAGCCATACTTAACAGTGGGCATGAGGTGTTTTTCTGCGTACTCATTCTTAGTGTTATGCTTACAGTGTTTGTTGCCAAAAAGCTCTATTTTGGTCTCATCTGAACAAAGCACTTGGTCCCAGTTAAAATCCCAGTATTGCTTGGCAAACTCCACCCATTTACTCTTATGAGTATAACTCAGAAAAGGCTTTCTCCGTGCATGCCTCCCAATCACCTTGTTGGCATGTAGATAGCGTCTGATGGTTGTTTGGGTGACCCTGTAACCCCAAGATGCTACCATTTGATTAAATTCTCTTACAGTGAGCTTTGGAGAACTTTTTACTTCTCTTACCACCCTTCTCACTGCGCGTTGTGGCAAGATACACTTGTGTCCTCTTCCAGGCTTGTTTGTTACAGTTCCAGATTTTTTGAATGTTTTGATTATTGCTCTGACTGTAGATAAGGGCATCTGCAGGTGAGTGGCTATTTTCTTGTAGCCATTGCCTGATTTATGAAGGTCGACACACATCTGCCTTACTTGAATAGTGTGTTCTCTTGTCTTTCCCATGTTTAAGAGTGAATAAGAGAAATTGGCCTCTGTGTAATGCCATATTTATACCCCAGGGAAACAGGAAATTATTAATTACTAATTAAAGGTTCCTAAATACTTTGATCCACTTTATAAACTACAGTAGAAAGGACATAAATGGTTCAAATACATTTATTTCCAAGAAATTGTTAAGGGTGCCAATAATTGTGGAACATGTCATTTTATGGGAAATAATTATTTCTTAGTCAGGATTTTTTCTTTCTTTATTTTTTTTACTTGCGTTGAAGGTTGATTTTTTCTAAACTTTTTCTGAGTGAGATTATTCTTCTGCAATAAAAATATATTTATTTAAAGGCTTTTAACACATTTTAACTAGGGGTGCCAATAATTATGGAGGACACTGTAAGTAATCATCCCAGATTAATATCTGATAATTAACTGATCGCAGCAACACCAACAGCATACACTTAAACTCTGATTACATGCTGATCAAAGGAATTTCTATCCATATATCTGATACAAACACAACAACAAAAAAACAAAAAACAAATGTCTGTAGTCTGGCCCAATGTCCTGCCTATAGCACTATTTGATTAGTGGCGCCCAAGTCAGAAAAATCATGCTTGCAGGTTTTTGCAGCTGTTTTAAGCTTAAAGCACATTATAATATTTTAATATTAAGCTATTTTTGTTTATTGTTGAGAATAGTTGTATCTGTCATTTTCACATTATACATGTCAAGTTTATGGCAAATACTTGTTTATCCCAAATATCAGTTATTGACATTCATTATGACTTATAATCGGTATTGATCAAAGCATATCAGTCCAACTTTTAATATACGTAACATAATGTTAAAATCATTACATTCATTAAAAGCATGTGGGGGTCTGTAAGAAAGGAAATTCCCTTTATTCAAGTTAAAACGAGACACAAAGTCCTATTTAGAGTATGGTGCTGATAACAATTAATTGTTTTCTGTTTATTGGATAATAATATATTAGCCACCAATACATTTTTCATCCTTAATGCTTATTACATGTGTATCTATAATTAGATGAGATATTTATTATAATTTCAGTCTGAAGAATTATTACTTTGCTTGCACTCACATTATTGCCACATTTATGTCACAAAACGAATGAACAAATATATAAAATTAATATGAATAATTCTTAAATATATACTATAATATATATTAATAAAAAGTAAAATTTCTCTAGACTTGTAAGAGTTAAAGAGCACAGCTGTGCTTTTAGATTACTGTTAATGTTAGATTACACTTATTTGATTTTAAATGAACATTGCACAGTAATTCAGTGCTGTTACTCACCACTTCACTCTATTAATATCCATGAACAGGCATATGTTGTAATATTACACTGGTGTAAGTAACAAGGCGATGCTATTATGTGGATGATGCATTTCACTGGTTCTCATTTTCCTTGCCTAGATAGGCTTTGATTAGCTTAGCTGTTGCAATTAATGTATGCTGCACTACTTATTTAAGGTCGCCACATATATTTAAATCAACTAATATAATCTGTGGCAATGGATTTCTACACAAAAATCAATTTGGCTCCTCCGTATTAGTTGGTGGAGGGGGCTGAACAGAGGGAGTTATTAGCATGTCCATGTTTCTGCATCTATTCATTAGATCCAGCTCAGTGGTGGGAAATGTGTGTGTCCCTGCTCCTTACTGAGCTCTATCTGGCAACGAGATTTCTCCCCCAACATCACTGTCTAACAAAGACAGTGCAGGAAGAGCAGCCAGTGACAATATCCTGTACCACACATCCTGTCCTACTTTGCATCACAGGCATAATGTGCTCAAAGGAGACGCTTGCTCGCATCTTGAGAAACAAGAAGAGAAGTCTTGTGATGAGGAGTGATATGCTGATCAGAAATAGAGTTAAATATTTGAACCAAATGTCATATTTTTAGCTAACTTTGAATGAGTGAGCCTAAAGGAACATTCAGTCGATTGCAAAGGTAGTGTGGGTAGATCACATGGCATTAAAAAAAATAGACGTCAGCCTATCATCCATCCTCGCTATAAAACATCTCACTTGATTGACATACAGGGAGACTGGTTGAGCACTAGGACCCAGCGGGATTCCAATCCGCTCAATCTGAAAATCCTGTTTCACATTAGATCTCCCACAAGCTCATTTGATTGGCTCTACCGTTTCTTGCTAACGTGATTGGCCGTCTCCGCTATCGCTTCATAAAACATCTGGACTTGTAAACCAGCATTTTTCAAGTTGGCCAGCAGTCCGTGTTCACCTGTCACTGTAAGTTCTTAACATGTATGTTTGTTCTGCCTGTGTAAGAAACCTAAAACCAACCATTTCCATACGGAGTGGAGGACTTTTTTACTGTCATTTTTGAAGTGTTTGCCTTGACTGCATTATTCGGCGTCAGCCTTTTCACACGTAAAGATCATTAAGTCCAAGTATCGTTCCACTATGACTGATGATCATTTGGAGGTTTGCTTGAGGCTGGTTATCAGTAACTACTGTCCAGACTATGCACCCCTGATCTACAGTGATTTTAGGATATTTGAAAGTGAGTAAAATCTGATTGGCTTTGCCAAACTTAAAGCCATTGGGAAAAACGCAATATACAGATATGACCGCACATCAATTAAGTCTATATTAGTGCACCAAGTTATTAAACATTTAATTGCTGCTGTTGGGATCATTTTGATCATTATGTTGCTTGACAACCAAAGCCTACTGTTAACAACCTACACTGCCTGTAAGAAATGTTGTTTTTCAGAATTATTAGTAAGAATAAAAACATTTAAGATAAGATAAGATAAGCCTTTATTTGTCCCACAATGGGGAAATTTGGATACTTAGCAGCAAAATGTGACAGCAGTAGGAAAGTAAAAAAAAAAATAAAGAGTAAAATAAGTTACTTTAACAAGATAAAAATTTAAAATTTACAGTTATGTACATTACAGTTAAGAATGGGGACAATTAAAAAAAAACACCATAAAAGACAACATATTGCACATATAGTTACTGAATGAGTGCGGTTATTGTCAGACAAGCATATTGCACAGCAACAAGAAGTATATCCATGCTAAACTCTTCAGTTCTCAACAAGATACAACTACATAAAGAAAATTTCAGTAAAAGTACAGCAAAATACGGTGCAAAAGTAAACCAGCTTTTTTTAAGTATGGGCAGTGTTGAAAATTAAAGTATAGAATTAAATATGAATATACAGTAAATGTCTGAATATTTGAACATATATGACATTAAGTATTGAACCGTTTCATTAAACTCTATAAACTTATACTGTATATACAGTATTTCTTATATTCTGTTATGTCATTGCTTTACCAATGTAATAAACTATAAAAGGCCATATGTCATAATGTAAAATCTCCCACTACAACCTAGTCTTGTGTCCACCTGGTGTTTTGTTTACTTACTGTTATGTCTCTGCCCACGTCAAGCATTCGTTTGGTCTCATAATCCCACAGCCCTGTCCTCCAATCCCTAGTCTGATTATGTGTGATTTAAAGGCTCCCTCATGTCTCTCAGTCAACATTCGTCATTGTTTGCCACCGATAGCCGCAGTTGTGTTTTGTATCCATTGGAAAGTTTTGAATTTTATAAATAAAGCTGCATCCGCCTTCTCCATGCTGAATGATATACAGATTGCAGTTGCTGTGCCTACCAGTACCTTTAAATCATGGTAAAGTCACTGTAACATACGGTTTATAGTGGCATATTGCTCTAATACAATTTGCACTCTTTTTATTGTTTTTTTAAATTATTTTTTAATTATTTAGCTATTTTTAAGATTTAAAAATCCAAAGAAAATGTTATGTATTGTTTTTATCCTCCTCATATGTGCATTGTATGGATTTTCAAAAATATGCCTGAAAGTCCGTGAAAATAGGGACTCCAAGCAAACATTTTGTCACAGAACAGAACCCATGAAAAAGACACCGAGCTTCATTTTAAGTGTGAAGGACTCATCCAGAGCTGTCCATTCTCAATGGCCTGGAAATTGAGAGGTGCTGGCTGCTAGACGGCTGCTCATCTCTATGTGTCTGTCTGTGGCAGCATAGTCCTTATTTTCTTGCACTCCGCCCTTGAACCATGCCACAGCCCTTAATTTGACGCTGTCAGGTCTTGAGGCGAGATTTATGCCCAGCTCTGGGGGAGGACCCACGAAAACATGGGCTGAGAATGGGCGGAATTTCTAACAAGCCTTCAAAGCGCTGCCAGAGAGGCAGGCCCAGTTGTTTAAGCAGGTGCAGTTGTAGCACCTCAAGGACGGGGTGTATTGAAGCAATTACTCCTAAAGCTGTATCAGTGTATCATTTGGGCCCCAGCCTTGACACCCCTGTGACCTTTAATGTCTCATGGAAGGTTGGGAAACCCATGCCGGCACTGCAAAGCTATCAGAGTTGTTAATAGCCTTTTTGCCCTCATGAATGAACTACAAGGCTACAATTGTGAAGCTGTTATGGCAGGCTGTCCTCAGCACCAGATTCAGACAGGCCAGAGGCTGTTAAAGAGTCTGTCAGAGGTCTGTGGCCCACAGCACTGCAGACGGGAAAGACTTGTTCAGCTTAACGGCTCCTTGAATACTGATGTAAACTTATCACAGCTTATTATTTATATTTAACTTTAGACACACACAACAACAAGATTCTCAACAATACAGACATTCTAAAACAATATTGATAAAAATAAGCCTATAATAAAAGACTGTATTAGTGAACCTGATCTCTCAAATCATTGTTCTTCTTCAGGACTGTTCTCTTTTTAATCATGGTTCCTCTCAGCAGTTCTTTTAAGGATCTTTTTTGAGACTTAGACTGCTCCATACTTTTAGGACACTTTTCATTTTGAGTCTTTGTTCTTCTGTGATTGTTCCTTATGCTTTTATGGAGCTTCTCCCTTTGAGTCTTAGTTCCTCTCAGTGGTTTTTCTTCAAGCTCATTGGGATATTTTCATTTTGAGTTTTAGTTTTTGTTCTTTATGCTCTTAGAGAACATTTCCTTTAGAGTCTTGGTTCCTCAAGCTTTTAGAGAGCTTTTCGTTTTTATGTTGTGGGTTGTTTCAATGGATTGTTTACATAATGTTAGGAAACTTCATGTGAAGTCTTGATTCCTCTCATATTTTAAGGGAGCTCTTATAGTCTTGATTTCATTTAGTTTTTTTCCTCATACTTTTTGGGAACTTTTCATTTTGGTCTCACTGGTTGTTCCTCATGCTGTTGGGGTGCATTTCATTTTTGAAGCTTGGTTTCTCTAAATTCTTCTACATTTTTATGGAGCTTTTCCTTTTGAGTCTTGTGTTCTCTCTGTGGTTCTCTTGCATGCTCTTTGTGAGCTTTTCCTTTTGAGTCTTGGTTCCTTTCAGTCATTCGTCCTCATGCTTTAAGGAGCGTTTCCTTTTGAGTACTGATTTCTCTAACAGGTTTGCTGTTGGGAACCTTTTCATTTTGAGTCTTACTTTCTCTCAGTGCTTCTTTCGATGGTTTTAGGAAGCTTTTCCCTGCAGCTCTTGACTTACTCTTGGACGCATACTTCTGGAAAGCTGCTTTGTGACAATCTATTGTGAAATTCACTGAATAACATTGAATTGAATTGGAAAATGTTTTAAATTCTCTGTTTTTGTATTTCTTCTCCACTCTCGTCTTCTTTCTCAGGGCCTCTCCGTGACTGTTTATATTAGCACTATTTTTCCATGGCTATCAAATCACACAACACCGAAGCATGAAGCACTGTTTGGTAGAGCGGAATCTCCAGATGTATTAGCGCAGATCAAACTGTGACATTCTGTCACAGCGTGTGTCCTCTGCCAATAGTAGCGGGATGGGGTTTGGTATGAAATTCAGTTAACATCATAGCCACAGTGTGTGTGATGTCACAGGTTCAGTGATGGGGTAGTGGTCCAATTAGGAAGTGGAAACAGGATGCAAGCAAGCTGAATGCACTGTTAAAGTAGTCCCTGACTCACCAGCCTCAGTCAACTCAATGCAGCGTGTCCTCTTCCCCGAGGCCAGAGCTGAGCAGCTAAATCCTGCTGGATTACACACACACATACACACAAACACTCTCAATGTCTGCCCAAAATACCCACCAGAGAACAATCAAACAGCACTGTTCTGTTCTCTGCAGCCCAAACAGAGGTGGGAAAGGCTCCTGTTGCAGTGAAATGGGAAATGGCTTGTTATGAAAGAAATATCTGTTGTGGGGATTGATACACTGATATGCTGCACACTTGGGACCCTGGACTACTATTGTCTAAACATTACATTCATGTTAGATAAGGGCAGCGCTGGGCGCTATAGATGAAATTTAATACCTCAACATTTTACAAATATTATGATGTCACAGTGTCATGTGATATTTAACTTTGCATTAATTAAGTTAATGGGCCATAACTACACAGATCCAATTAGTATTGGCTCTATGACACCAATTACAATATACCTGAAAGGACAGTATGCCACCCAGCACCAGATTGTAATAATAATAATAATAATAATAATAATAATAAGTTCCATTTATATAGCGCCTTTCAAGGAACCCAAGGACGCTTGTAATGATCGACAGAAGGCAGGATCCAAGTGCAAATATTTATTAGACGAAACAGTAAACACAAACAACTAACTCAGTTGAGTTGATGAAACCTAAACCATAAGTCAAACAGGGCAATTCAAAGGCAGAGTCAGAGTCTAGGCAAAACAGGATCGAAACACAGGGTAAACAGGAACAAAGAACGCTCAGAAATGACTAGATATGAATATACTTAATCAAGACCTTGCGGAGAGTGAACTGCGAGCTAGGCTAATAAAGCCACGATAATGAGGTCAAACCATGAACAACTGCGTAACCAGTCTAGTACAGTGGTAACCCTACTTACGAGCATACCCACTAACGAGTATTCCAGGTAACGAGTCGAGGTCTCGGAATATTTTTGCTCCAGGTAACAAGTAAAATTAAAAGTAACGAGAAGCGTAAATTAGTTCAAGTATGCCAACCGCTAGGGGCGCTGCGGTCGTAGCATCTCCTAGATGCTAGCGTAGAAGAAGAGGTCAGTCATTACCTTTGACCGCTGTCCAGTGAAAGTGAAAGTGCTAGTGAAAGCGACGCAAAGAAAACAAAAGGTAGTGAACAAGAAAGTTAAATAAATGTTACTTTTACTTTTCATATGATAAGTGTAACCATGCCATACACGTACACCCGTCCTCCTGTCCTCCTTAGCCGCCAGCCTACACGATCACCGTCGTCTCCACAAAGGTAAAGGGCTAATTTATTTTTCTATTATCATTCTATTTAATATTATTTGTTACTTTTTAACTACAAAATTCCTTTTCATGTGTTTTATTTAAAAAAAAACCCATATAAACACATGATTTAGCATATTAAAGTATACTGTATATTGGCCGACTGACATGGATTAATCAGTTTTACATGTATTCTTATGGGGAAAATGCATCCAGCTAACGAGCAAACCAGCTAACGAGCTCGGCTCCTGCACAGATTAAACTTGTAAGTAGCGTTACCACTGTATTCAGGTGACAGCGACCTCTGTGGGCCGGAAGGTGCACTGTCCTGCCGAACTTCTACACAGATAAATGTAACATATTGATAATTTCAGTAAGCTTTCCTGGTTAGAGTAGTTTTCTTCAGACAAAATGAAATGCACTGAAGCTACTTTAGATTTAAATTTAGATTTTAGATTCTCTTTGTGCAATGCAATGGCAGCATTTTGTGTATTGCATATTCAGTTTGGTTGGTGCCCTAGCTATATGGCAGGTTTTGAAATGGATATGAAAAATTCTCTTTAGAGGTTTTGCAATTCAACCCCTCCAGCCCTGAGTCAACACCGTGTTGTCATAACATTGACTCAAGTGTGGTCTGTTGCAGACATGTCCAAGCACTGTGTCAGGATGTTTACTTTCTGAAAACACACACACACACACACACACACACACACACACACACACACACACACACATGTACAGGACTGTGCTGGCCAGACAAAAGTCTGCTGTGTCTGTGCACTTTAGAGTCTGTACTGACACCCAGATGAAGTCGTTAAAACAGATTCAATTAGCAGATCTGCTTCCACACATATAGTATGAAGAAAAGAGAGAGAGGAAAAGGGAACGGGGGAGAAAGAGTGATACTGCGAATGCTCTGAATTTGAAGAGTAAAACTATTATGGATATAATGTATAATGTATTGGTTTAATTTGTTGGTTAATTGGTTTTAATTACAGTTTTTACTTTCAGACTATATAACATGCACACACTGCAGATTCATACTGAATTAAAATCACTCCACAATTATTATTGACAGACTATAAAATATGCACACACTGCAGATTCATACAGGATAAACAGCACATAACAGCATGTAATTCTTACTACCATGCTGTAAAAACTACACACTGTGAACTCATACTGCATTAAATCACTGCTCAGTTCTTACAGTTAGAGTGTAAAAACTACACACACTGCACAATGAATTAAAATCAGTCCACAGTTCTTACTGCCAAACTGTAACTGCTACATTTAGTGATGAGCCACACTGGATTAAAATAACCCGTTATTACGAAAACTGAAAACTACACACACTGTAGATTCATGCTGGATTAAAGACACTGCAATTATTACTGTAGTAGATGGTATATTCTGTTTAATTCAGTCCACAACTATTACTGCTCTGTGGTAGACTGTGAACATTAGAACATGATTAAAATGAGAGATCTTGTTGGGATTTGAATTGTAGTACTTTCCCAGTTAAAACTCATCTGGCTGCCATCCCAACTGTACAAGTATTGCTTTTTCCCCCCAGGCGCTGTGGCTACAGTAAAGCTAAGCAAGATCCTGAGGAGGAGAAGATGCACTTCCACAATGGCCACAGTGAGTCATCACACACACACACACACACACACACACACACACTGGCACATTTGGGTTCATGCAGAGTTCAGTAAGAGTTTGTAGGTCTCTGGTTTGGCCTCAGCAATTGGCAGCCCAAAGTGACGTAATGACAGCTCTCCTTGAACAGTTTTTGTTTTGACAGGAAATCTCCCTCACTTAAACTATGTATCTCAGCCTGTATCTTAGAGTGAGTGTCTCCGCTGTAACATCTCTGATTATTCTACTGATGCTGATCCAATCTGATGAGAATTTATGTGAATTCCTGACTGCAGTATTTATAAAACAGTGCTACATTAAAATAATACCAGGAAGTTAATTTGTGTTCATAATTAAAGTCAAAGGCCCCAAGTGGCTCAGTGGACTAAGGCACTGTTCGAATCCCAGGTCATGCTGCATGACATCAGCAAAAATGGTCCGTGCCCTCTCTAGGCAGGTAAGATGGCACTTTCTATTACTAAGTAATATTGGCTGGCTCAGGTGTCTGCCCGGCAATCCATCATAACTGGGGATCCTGCGCTTTCCTCTGAGTGCGTTGGCTGCCTGGTGGTTATGTATGCAACGGAGGAGGCCTGTGTTAGTCTGCACCCTCATAGAGTCAGGGACATTACAAGCGGGTCAGTTGACTACCAGACACAGTAGAGAAAATCATGACATTTTTGTTTTAATGTGGATTGGTATGACATGAAAAATTAGAATCAAATGATTAAATTCTAATAATTCTGTAAATATGATTAATTATTTTTCAATCAGTATAAAAAAAATATATAACAGCAGTGAAACAAAACAACAAACAGATAATACAGTGTAATACACTTATTTCTTTCACTGTTTATGATCCTTCTCTGAATATGACCTACATTCTGAATCAGCCATTTAGCTTCACAGTGTACAAAACTATTTAAGAATCTGAGCTTTCTGTGGGTTTAATATAACACTGATTGGTTTTATTAACAATATGCTTGCAAATATTACTATTAAGTGGACATTAAGTGGCTCATTTGCAGCTACAGCAAGCTTCAGACTGAGAATCTAACAGCTGCAGAATTCATGGAGCAGCCTTTGGCCTGCAACACTGATCATATGTACACTGCATCTCAGAGCCATTTATAAACATACACACTAGACTAAATCTATCTGTCAATATGCAGTGCTGTTCTCAGTATTCTCTTTATGTTGGTTATAAGAGGAGAACACCTCTCCCCAGAGAGCCGCATTAGTCAGCAGCGCCCGCCCCTTTCCCCATGCGGCACTTGTAATGTTGTCTTACATAACTCTGCCTCTTCAGAAAACTGCAAAGTGGAATGAATGAAATGTTACTCCTTTCTTTTCTCTCTCTGTCTTTCCTCACAGTTAAATTCCCAGGAGTGCGTACCTACATCGATCCTCACACCTACGAAGATCCCAACCAGGCTGTCCACGAGTTTGCTAAAGAGATTGATGTCTCCTGCATCACAATAGAGCGTGTGATAGGAGCCGGTGAGTAAGCTCCGTGCAGATAAATAAATACATTTTTAAGAAAGGAAACACAAAACAGAGGAACCTTCTGAATTTCAATTAGGTTTTAGATGCAATGCCATGCACCTCCTTGGAAAATGCAGGGCTCTTTTGAGATTTCTGCATGCAGATTTATTTTTCATACACTTCACTCCTGATCAAAGGTGTGGGGTCACAGAATACACTGGATATTTTCCAGGATAACAGCTACAGTAACATTAAAAATAGAATATTGTTGGAATTGTTCATTGTTGTTCAGAATTAAATTCAAAAAAGTAATTTTTTTCATATTTTCTATACATTAAGTGACTTTTTTCTTTTACTTGTAAGCTTGTAGCTTATAGCTCACGAAAATCCAGAATTTCAGATAATTAGAATATTTCATTTAGAGTTTGAGTACCAGTATCAGTCAGTATCAACATTAAAAAGCAAATGTCACTGTTTTTAATTAAATTATGAACACAATTGAATGTTTTTTTGATGATTTTTAAATTATCTTTGGTACTTGGAGACTATTATAAAATCCACAAATGCTGCTACCACACATATTTAATCTTCTGGCGTGCCCCCAGTGGTACCACTGCAAACACCCAGCCCCCCAAACCCAGTGGAACCACTACAATCCCCCACGACCAACCCCCGTCCCTCGGGGAAGAACAATGGCCAGCTCTCAGGAGTGAAATAGTTCCTAGGGCACTTCACAAACCTTTCTGGGGCGAGTCATGCCATTTTCGTGCCGCCCCTGACATCACGATGCCCTGATCGGCTGCCCATATTGCCCGTATCAGAAACTGCCACTGGTTTTAGTGTCTCCAAGTTGCTGACAGTGAAATAATAGACATTGGTAAAGCTTTCTTTCTATTGCTATGGTGTTATAACGATGTATCACACAATAAAACCTAACCAGCACCTCTTGTTGGAAAAGGCCAGTAAATGTCTTGTGAATCTCATCAACAGAAGATGAAGTTAGCTTGTTTTATAAAAGTCCTATCAGGTCCTGAAATGTACATTTGTTGGTGTATGAATGAAACTGCTGCAGCATGTAAGGTGAAACATGAAATATGAATAGCTAACTTCAGCTTTGTGTATAAATGGCATAAATCATCAGAAATGCTTATATTCCCCTTGTGTGCATTGCCATTTACAGTCAGTATTGATCAAAAGTTTCATTTATGCAGTTCTGACCCAGATTGAAAAAGCACTCAAACACAAAGTGGTTGTTACCATCTCTGTTCTGTAGATCAGATCACTCTCTGCCTCATAAAATTCAAAAGGTGTAGATGAGTTCTCAAACTGTGGGTTGAGCTACTCTGATGGGGGCAACGTAAAATCTAATGAATCATCCTAAAAAAGATGCAAAAGAGGAGTCCAATTTTGATTGGATGAATTTTCAGACATAGACTACCCACAAAATTGTCTTATTTCACAATTTTTGGATTGTTACCCACTCAGACATCCAAATATATGTTTGCATGGCTAATGCAAAGCACTCAAAAATGCAGTTTTGTTTACAGAATAGTTAATTTTGGAATAGTAATTGGAGCAGTACAGTTACCTGCATTGCAGTTTAGGGTTTAAACAACACTGTCGGTTAAAGTTAAACTGCTGATGTTGGAGAATGTTATACTTTCTGTATATGTATACATTTTTCATACCTTTCCAGTTACTGAATTTACAAAAGTATATCTTGTACCATTTATATATACATATAGCGACCTTATTTCAGCTCATATCCTAGTAGACACATCCTCTCTTGCACAAGGGAAATACATCTCTCTGTCTCTCTTTTCACTCTATCTCTCTCTCTGACTCCCTCTGTCCTCTTTGCTCTGGATGATTGACTGCAGCTCTGTCTGTCTTGTGTCTGGCAGGTGAGTTTGGGGAGGTGTGCAGTGGGCCACTGAGGCTGCCGGGGAAGAGAGAGATCACCGTGGCCATCAAGACCCTGAAAGCAGGCTACACAGAGAAGCAGAGAAGAGATTTCCTGGGCGAGGCCAGCATCATGGGACAGTTTGATCACCCTAACATCATCCACTTGGAGGGGGTGGTCACTAAGAGTGAGTGTGTATCAGACAGAGACCCACATACAGTCGAATGGCATGTTTTTATTAAATGAAATAAGTGAACACATCATCTGCAGTGAACATACTTCAACACATTCTAATGCAGTTACTCTTCATTTGCTGCATTTTCATTTATTTTTAATTTATTTATCAATAAAGAACCCAGAATGTATAGAGTGTGTAAATGTTCTGGCACATTAAATTTGTATTAATTTATTGTGATAAACTGAGCAAGTTGTGTAGAGAAATATACATAAAATAACATCATTTACTTTGGTTCCCTGCACAGGATATGTTCACTTATTTTCACACAATAAGAGAAGCAAAACAAGTGCAACAGCAGTGACAGTACCATACAGTACTGTATATACATTCTTCCGTGCTGTTAAGGTTATTAATGGGGTCTCTGGATCAGGAAGAGCTTAATGAAAGTATAATATTAGTTCACGACTCTGGTGAAGTGTCCCAGATTTATGATTGCAGTGTACTTTTTTACTGTTCTACAGCAGCTTTGATGAACTGAGGCTCTTAGCCTTTATGCTTTATGCACTGTCTCGTAAAGATGAACACTAAAGTAATGCTTTACTTTTACTGTCCATTCAACTTTAAGGCAAGCCGGTGATGATCATTACTGAATATATGGAGAACGGATCTCTGGACACGTTCTTAAAGGTGTGTTATCATTATCATTGTACCTTAAATAGTGTATAAGTTAAACTATCTCTTATCAGTGACTTATAAACATCTTGTATTGGTTGGTGCTTTGTTCATGCCATTTCCAAACTCACATGACACACACACACACACACACACACACACGCACACACACACACACACACACACACACACACATATATATATATATACACACAGTGGTGTTTGAAAGTTT
This sequence comes from Crenuchus spilurus, assembly GCA_036984385.1. NCBI lineage: Eukaryota > Metazoa > Chordata > Actinopteri > Characiformes > Crenuchidae > Crenuchus > Crenuchus spilurus. Next base: position 98,012 of record BRDA01010762.1, read on the forward strand.
GTGAACCCTTTATAATGTTCTATATTTCTGCAGAAATCTGACCTAAAACATCATCACATGTTCACACAAGTCCTAAAAGTAGATAAAAAGAATAAAAAGAGACACAAATATTATACTATATTATGCTAATTTATTTATTGAGAAAAATGATCCAATATGACATTTGTGAGAGGCAAAAGTATGTGAACCTTTGTTTTCAGTGTCTGATGTGAC
>BRDA01010762.1:101766-114595 GCA_036984385.1 Crenuchus spilurus
TTGTATTAATTAGTGGTCTTATCTTCTATAATCAGGTATTTGTCGGAGTTATTTGTGATAATTAGTGATCTTATCCGTTTATGGACTAATATCTCCTATTCTAGTGATTAATAGTGTTTATTGAGGTTGTTTATGGACTAATATCTCCTATTCTAGAGATTAATAGTGTTTGTTGAGGTTGTTTATGGGCTAATATCTCCTATTCTAGTGATTAATTATGTTTATTGAGGTTGTTTATAGACTAATATCTCCTATTCTAGTGATTAATAGTGTTTATTGAGGCTGTTTATGGACTAATATCTTCTATTCTGGTGATTAATTATGTTTATTGAGGTTGTTTATAGACTAATATCTCCTATTCTGGTGATTAATAATGTTTATTGAGGTTGTTTATGGACTAATATCTCATATTCTAGTGATTAATAGTGTTTATTGAGGTTGTTTATCGACTAATATCTCATATTTTAGTGATTAATAGTGTTTATTGAGGTTGTTTATGGACTAATATCTCCTATTCTGGTGATTAATAATGTTTATTGAGGATGTTTATGGACTAATATCTCATATTCTAGGGATTAATAGTGTTTACTGAGGTTGTTTATGGACTAATATCTCCTATTCTAGTGATTAATAGTGTTTATTGAGGATGTTTATTGACTAATATCTCATATTGTAGTGCATTCATGATATTCCTACATCACATAATGCCTTGCACAAAATTCGGTTAAACCAGGTGGAGAGTAAACAGTTGTGCCAAAGTCTATAAACTCACTGTCAACAACTTGTGTGAGACACTAAAACTGAGCTTAAAAGCAGTGGCACTGTCCTACCTCACCTTATATCATAGAAGACTGATTATCTGGAGCAGCAGCGTTTTATCATAACCTCAAAATTTAAAGAACAAAAATTATTTTCTTCTAAAATAAAAGAATGTGTATTCATGGGAAATTTTGGGTGTCCCCAAACTAAGTGGTAGTGTATGTCAGTATGTGAGTTCAGTAACAAATGCCAAACAAAAGATTTAAACAACAATAGTCCTATCATGTTCGGCACTGTGTATCAGACTAATATCTGACAGCTTCAGGTTTTGTGTTGTTTGAGTTCTTCTCCTTTTGATTGATGAATACATTCATTAGAATTTGAGCTTCCTTATTTAGATAATTATCCTTTTGTTTGATATTTATTACAAATAATATTTTTACTAGGAAACTTAAGGTTGTCACTAAAGTAAATTAACAGGCCACATCATTAGGAATAGCAAGTCATTTGCTCCCCACATGGTTGTTTGGTTTTAGGCTTTATTTTGTCAGGTTTAGGTTTGGATTCAAAGTTCTAAATTGAAAAAAGAAATACAACATTTTGCAGTGGTGCAAAAATAAGCCCTGGAATTTCATAAGCAGAAGGTGATTATTTCAGCTACATTATTAAATTTTTTTTCTCATCTACCCAAACTCACACACTCAATTTCTCCCAGAGTTGGAGATATTAAACAGCATTCGGGATGCTGTTTTAATGAGTCTTCTCGCACAATATTGTTTTCTCGCTGCATTGCTTTAAATATTAATATGCTCAGGATGTAAATTGTTATTGATGTGCTTTAAAATTCATTTTAAAACTTATTAAAATTCCTCATTATGTAGCAGCACATTTGAACACAACTCCACTTAGCAGCTACAGTACATAGAATGTTGACTAAACCTCTGTTTTTCATTCATATATGTTGCTTAATTTATAGCAGTCTGGGTAGTGTTAGCTATACAGATTATATGTTGCACGTGTGTGCAGTGTATGATTTAATATTTATGAATGAATTCTTTGGCGAGTGAGGGCTTTGGTTCAGATTGACTCCCAGTTGATCTTTCCAAGTCATCCAACATAGTAGTGTGATAATTGCTCCCTCTGGCCATTTTAAAGCTGTGTGTGAGTTGTATGTGAAATGTGACTTACCACTAGAAGCCTTAGAGATGGGGTACTGTATGTGTAGCAGTGCATAAGCTGATTTGGAAAGGGGGCAGATCCGGGGCAAAATTGACATTATTGAACATGGCCAGTGGGGAAGGGGGTCACATTAAGAGCAGTGCGAGACTTTGATATTGCAATAGTGGTAATATAGAAAAAATATAACATCACAATACTTGATGAAAGACATACACGATGGTTTTTTTTTTTGTGAATTACTTTAGACAGGCAGAATTTACCAGGCAAATAATGATGCCACATTAGCAGTATGCAGTTAGAAAAAAAATGTAAATAAAAAGTTTATCACTAAAATGTCTTTTTGATGGCTCAAGAGACTTAATGGAGATTCTCAATAAATCCTTAAGAGACATAGTATGAGACAAAAGATACCTAGCTTGAGTTATTCACAGGATAGCATCTCATACTGAGATTCATATATTTAGTAAATATGAGCATTATTATTTTGTCTATAATATGAGATGTAATAATATCAAAAGGAAACTTAAAATTGTCTTTTTTCAGTTGAAATATAAAGCCTCCTTTTGTCTCCCTATGATCTCATTGTCTAGAAGACATTACTCAGATGTTAAGGAGATCTCCTTTTTGATTTTCTCTTTCCAGTGGTACATTTCATAAGTAGCGCCTTATCAAATTCACAGCCGTGAAAATCTCATAATGGACCATGAAATGAGCCTTTTAGCGTGAAGTAGACCATCTGCCATGAAAATGCCATGAAAATTCTAAATTTCAGTGGTTTGTACCTTAATTGCAGGTTCTGAAAACAGCATATAGATGGTATTTGACATTTTTGATTCTCATAGTGATGTGACAAAGGGAGTAGCCTTTAAAAAGGGGGGGGGGGGTATTCAATAGTGACACCAAACTAACACATTTTTTTCTGCTTGAGTGAACTGATGCTGTTTGTTGGAGTTTTATTTAAGGGCAGTATTGCATGATAGTTAAAAGTTAAAAGTACTACAAGCTGCTTTAGGAGCAGAGTAGTGCCATGAGAATTGAATAAAAGTGAGCTGTATATAAATGGCCGAAGATTAAAAGATGCTCTGAGAGCAGGATGTGAATGAAGTTGTGGAAACTGAAGTTTGCTAGCTAACATTAAGGCGTCATGAGATTAGAGGCTCTGATTCCAGCATTTCATGCATTTACTAATCTTCTTCTATTGCTATTGTTATGTTAGCTAGCTATCACATTTCCAGCTCATTTCAAGGAAATAATAAGCAGATAGTCGACTATCTACATTGCTAGCTAGCTCACTAAACTGTGCAACTTTGGAAGTGCAGGATCTGGTGCAGTTTAAAATATAAGAGGACAATATGTGAGCTTCCTGTTACAGCTTCATTTAACTCTTTATTTTGCAGTTTGCTCTTCCAGTGAAGTTCTAGTCATCCTGCTTGCTTTCATAGCAATGACAGTTTGGCACCAGATTCACCTTATCGTGACCCCGTGTTCTGATTGGTTGCCTCACAGAACCAATCGTATGCAATACTGCCCTCAGAAGATATTTCAATAATTAAAACTCAAAGGAGCACATATGCTACACTGTAGTTAGTAGGTTTCTTGAACAGCGTTTACCTGGACGAATCAAGTGACTCTAGTTTATGGCATTGAGAGATTTTCCCTCAAAAACTGTGCATTCACTTATTGTAAAGTGCACCAGATTGGAGAAAGACACTATAAATTAAACTGTGAGAAAGATATTTGCATGTCCCAGGACTACATTCATAATACACATTCTATGTGATTAAGTTTTATTTAACGGCTATGAAATATAGCTCTTATAAAATCCATGTAATGTGATGTATAGTAGTATTTTATATATATAGTATTAAATATATAGTGATTTATAGTATATTGTATATATAGTATTTATAGTGTAGTCAGAAAAATGATGGAACAAGTCTAGTGAATTTGGTAGGGTTTGAACTTGAGCTTGACCACATCTGACTTGATCAATGATGCACCTAACCCCAACCTCCTCAGGCACTGTGGCTAATGTTTATTAGAAGATAATTGTGCTTTAGTAATTTGTTCTGTCAGCAATGATATGAGCTGGTCTAGATCTGCCTTTGTTTTGCAGTTGTTCTGTGGTTTACGAGACGGCTAATACCCATGATATACTCATAAAAGACTACAGTGATGTAATTTAGCACAATAATGATAACATGTTGTTATATTTCCTACCTCTACCCTTCAGAAGAGATGATGTCTGTGAGCAGAGGAATCAGTGAGGCTGGGGAAAAGCTGGAAAAGTAAAGGCAGAATCAGAGTTTTGACTGCAGTGAACTCTGTGAACTTTGCTTGAAGAGATACAGCGGCAGACTTTCAAATGTGTTGAAAGCAAAAATTTCATTTGGCACCAGCAGTTCTGCTGTGTAGTAATATATTAGTCTACAGTATCAAACACTGTGAAGTTACAAAGCTGTTTATGGGCGCCAGTTTTCAATTAGTCTTGGAATGATGGACTTTCATCTTCAGTACTACACATTACACTGTGTCATTACGAGTCAATTGGATGTTGCAGCATTCTTCATTGCCTGCGGTTTTGTTTTATCTTTCATGTGGTTGCTCATGTCATGTGTCAGTGCAGCAGTAGGGTGTGCGTGTATGTGAGAAAACTGAAAAGGAGGACACGATGCTGAAGTTTTCTCAGTTCGTCCCTGAAGGAGGTGCAATTTCCAGTCATGTTTTTATCAAGCAGCTCTGACCTTTTTCCCCCCTGCTAGCCTGCCAGTGACGGCTTCATTCCAGCCTCAGATCCCCCTCTCCTCTCCATCATTAATCTGTTTCACACACACTTGGGAAAGAGAAAGTTATTTGATGTTTTATTTAATGCCTTCATGAGGGCTGCCTCAGATCTGTCCCCGCTCTGCTAGAGCAGATTCTCTCTCTCTCTCGCTCGCTCTCGCTCTCTCTCTCTCTCTCTCTCTCACTCTCTCTATCTCTCTCTCCCTCTGTCTTTCTCTCGCTCTCTCTCTCTCTCTCTCTCTCTCTCTGTCTTTCTCTCTTGCTCACTCCTGCTTTCTCCTTTTTTTCTCTCTCTGCGAGACTTTGCCGTCGGGGATTGGTTTCTGAGTTGCTCTTGTGTTGGCTTTCTCTTTTTTTCAGCGAGTGTGGGAGTGAGGGGGGTTTTGTTAGAGGCTGAGAAAGAGAGAAACGATAGGTCGGCGTCTCGCCCGATGCAGTAGTCAATTCTCGCCTCCTGGCAGTGTTTTTAAAACCTTAAACAAACACAAAACACTGCCAAAGAGCTCCCAGTTTAGCCTGGTGCAAGTAACACAAGGTCTGCGAAGTTGTTTTCTTTTATTAAGTGAAAGCCTGTGCAGTTTAATACAAGGTAATAGTTCCAGTTTCTATAATAAACTCGGCTTAGTTTAACAATTATTTATTTTGCTGGTCTGTTTGAATTAGCTAACTCCTTCTAGGCACAATTTGCAAGCTGCCTACACCATCAGTTTTACCTGTAATGTAATAAAGCTGTAAATTTAGAATTGTACTTATTCACATGCACACAAGAGGGAGTTCTATATCATTAGGACTATACATGTTGGACTATACAGGGTCACATCAGAAAATGAGAATGTGAACATTGTTGTTCACAATTTAATTAAGATTAGTAAACTCATATTTTATATTTTTTTACAGATTTTTGGAGATGCACTAGTGTATGTATTATTAAATTTAAAGACAAGGTGATACACTACATATCCAAAAGTATCAAGGCACCTTCTGATTAGTGAAATCAGCTATAATAAGGTCTAATCATAAAAGCATTTAGTTGTGTGCACACACATTGTATAATCTCCATAGAAATGCATAGCCAATAAAACGGGATTCACTGCAGCATCATGAGCCTAAGATGACCATGTCCAATGCCAAGCATCAGCTAGAGGGATACAAAGACCCCCAGCTTTGGGCTGTGGAGCAGTGGAACTGCATATTTTGGAGGGATGGAGCTCCATACAATACTTTTGTGATTAGTTGGTGTGTAACATCCAACATCAGTACCAGATCATCAGAGTATCAGATATCACTAATGCTAAGATGTAAATCAGAAGCACAATGCCAGTTGCTAATGGCAGCAGCAATTTTTTCAGTGGTCATTATCAAGAAATATTGTGTATCTGAATGTTGGGATGGTTGGGATCACCTGCTGCAGTTCAAATTAATTGTATAATAAAGTGAAACATTGACTTTTCCAAAATATGAGCAGTCACTCTAGTTTTTTTGCTATAAGGTGGGAGCCAAAATCTGAGTTACGAGTGAGCTTCCGCCACCCACCACTTGGAGTCACTAGCGAGGTTGTGCATTGATGCTGTGTAAACAAATGTGTCTCACTCATTTTCAAAACATTTTAAACACAGGAAGAAACAAAGCTCCTTGGACAGGATGTATTATGTTTATACATTATTTGTTATTTATAAAATACAGTTAAATTTCTTATTTTAAAAACACTTAAAAAATGTATTGGTGTGGTTTTTGGTGGGAACGGATTCATTGCATTTCAATTCATTTTAATGTTGAAATTTACTTTGATATATGAGCACATTGAGTTACGAGCTCTGTCACAAAACCAATTAAATTCATAAGTCAAGGTTCTACTGTATAATCAAGCATAGTTTTGTTGCAGCCATCATTTTTAGAAAGTTGCAAAACATGCAAATGAGTATAAGACAGTATTGTGGAAAATGGGTTATATAGTAGAGGGCAAATACAGTATTTATTAAATAGTGGAAAGATGTTACCTGGAGAACAGTTGTAAGAGGAAACCACCTTAGAGGAAGCAGAACTGGAAAGCAATGAATCTATCCTCTGGTTGATGCTGGATAGCTAGACAATACCACAAAGCCCTATAAAATGAGTAACAATATTCATTACAGAAATGACCAATAATGTAATAATGAAGCTTGAATGCTTACACATAACAGTATTGTGTTAATTTGGTGTGTGTAATATATTGTTTATGTGTGTGTGTGTGTGTATCAGGTGATAAAGGCAGTAGAGGAGAGTTACCGGCTGCCAGGCCCTATGGATTGTCCCACAGCTCTCTACCATCTCATGATGGACTGCTGGCAGAAAGACAGAAACACCCGGCCCAAGTTTGAGGAGATAGTGAGCCTACTGGACAAACTCATCCGCAACCCAAGCAGCTTAAAAAGCCTCATCAACCCTTCCAACAGGTACCATTACTTTAACGCTCATTTATGTCATGCTCATTACGTATATGGAGCGTGCTTTTTTTTCTCAATCTCTGCCTCTCATTTTCTTTTTTTCACTTGTATGTCTTTCCTCTGCACTGATCCCTGGTTGGTTTGTTTTATTAGCATAAGCATAAAAGTGAAAGTAAATGCAAAAAATGCATGAAAGTAAATGCAAATATTGTTGTTATTTATGGCATTTTATGGTCTCAGGCTGCCAGCATAAAAACTGTGTCATGTCTGCGAAACGCTGATAACTCAGTGTTAACAGCCCTTGCTACACGGCTGTCACGCAAAATCAAGATTTAATGACACTCGAAACAAATAAGCTGGTATTTTCATGATTTAATGTTGAGTTAAGCGGAAGTGACAGCATACAAATGACTTCCAATTACGGTGATTACATGGTATCAAATATATTTTCTGCATTGTGAATTGCTCTGTATTTTGTACATGCTGGAATCATCTATTATTTGCAATTGTGTTATGCAATTATGTTTACATTTAATAAGAAATTGATTTAGAGTGAGGGAATTTGTAGGTCTTGCATATTATAATGCTGCATTTCTGCACCGTTGCCCATTGTTGGATCTTTAGTCAAATTGTCACTGATTAATGTATTGATTTTACATTCATCATGTAAATGAGACCTAATTTGATAATCATAACGAGTCTGTCATGAAATTACACAATAATAAATATTACAAAAAGATCAGCAGTAAGCTGAAAAATTGTGCTTCATGTTTTATGATAGTTTAATGCATTACATGTTGTAAAGAATGATTAACTTGAGTTTCTGGAGAAGAAATATGACTGTGGCAGATTTTTTATGTGTTAAATTCAGACCCTTCAAACCTGGACAAAAAGATCAACTCCGGCCTGTGCGTAGCCTCCTAATGTTAGATTTATGCATCCATTTGTTCAATGGTCCATTTGTCTTTCCCACAGGGTGTCCAATTTATTAGTGGAGCATGGCAGCGCGGAGCTCTGTGTGTTCAGCTCTGTAGGGGAATGGTTAGATGCCATAAAAATGGGTCGATACACCGAGCTTTTCATGGAAAGTGGATACACTTCACTGGAAGTAGTCACTCAGATGACCTTGGAGTAAGTCATCCCCCCCACTGTCATTTCCTGCTGAGGGGGTCATGGGTATTGTTTGCCATACATTAACAGCCAGTGTAACCACATTAAAAATGCAATCCCATTTAACTGGGTCTGGACTTTGTTTTGATTAGTCTGACAACAAGTTGTGGGATTTTAAGCACACTCAGGGGTTGAAATCATTTTTGTGTATACAACTGGATGCTATTATTTCACACATGGAAGGTGATTGTGTGCATAGTCGCTTTCCTTTACTAGAAATAAATGGACAAGTGAAAAGTTAAACGATTTACACACATTTCAAATTGCAAAAATATTGCAAACATGTTCATTGGTCATGCAGATATTATGTCCAGCCATGTAAAGTTCATGAGTCTATATCCTTTGTATTTACTTGGATTCTTTAAAGGAACTCCAGATCTTAACCACTATCTGTCACATCAGTATTGTTGATTGTCATGGACAATATTTTCTACAAATAATTGTTTTTCAACTTCAGACAAGTCTGTCTGTCTGGTTAAATATCTATCTAGTACATCTTCAAAATGTAGAAAATTGTAAAAAGGTTAATTTGTATATAATAATAATAATAATAATAATAATAATAATAATAATAATAATTTACTGATCAAGAGTAAAACATTAAAGGCTTGAAATATCACTTTATGTATAATGAATATAAAATATGACAGTTTAACTTTTTAAAAATTAAATGATTAAAAATGAACTTTTTCACAATATTTTATTTTTTGATAGAATATATCTACAGTGAAATGCATCAGAATAGTTGGTTAATTGACTACAGTACAAAAGTTGTAAATAGAAATTACTTCAGAAAACTGAGTATTTAGCATATGTTTAGCATATACATTTAGCTATGTAAATATATGGAAATTGTAAAGTGGTGTTTGTGAACCTTTTAGAATTTTCTATATTTCTGCATAAATATGACCTAAAACATCATCAGATGTTCACACAAGTTCTAAAAGTAGATAAAGAGAACCCAGTTAAACAAATGAGACAAACCTATTATACTTGATCATTTATTTATTGAGGAAAATTACTCAATATGACATATTTGAGAGAGGCAAAAATATGTAAACCTTTTCTTTCAGTACCTGGTGTGACAATAACTGCAACTAAACATTTCTGGTAACTGTTCTTTAACCGTTCTTTTGTAGAACGACTTGTGTGTTTAGGGTCGTTGTGTTGCTGCATGACCCACCTTCTCATGAGATTCAGTTCATGGACAGATGTCCTGACATTTTCCTTTAGAATTCTTTGATATAATTCAGAATTCATTGTTCATCAATGATGGCAGCCATCCTGGCTCAGATACAGGAAAACAGGCTCAAACCCTGATACTACCACCACCATGTTTCACAGATGGGATAAGGTCACTGACTGTCATCCCATTAATTGAAAACACCTGACTCTAATTTCATCTTCAAATTAACTGCTAATCCTAGAGGTTCAAATACTTTTGCCTCTCACAAATATGTCACATTGGATCATTTTCCTCAATAAATAAATGACCAACTATAATATTTTTATCTCATTTGTTTAACTGGGTTCTCTTTATCTACTTTTAGGACTTGTGTGAAAATCTGACTATGTTTTAGGTCATATTTATGCAGAAATAAAGAAAATTCTAAAGGGTTCACAGACTTTCAAGCACCACTGTAAGAGCAAGCTAGCTTCAGATAACCCTTTGACATCTTGAACAGATTATTTTCCTGAAATTTCAAACATTAAATCTTTGTTATCTGCATTTGAAATATTATTAAATATTAAGAGACATCCTGACAGTGCTCTGAAGATAACGATCTTTCTGTTTGGCTTCTTTTGCAGTGATCTGAGGAGAGTTGGAGTCACGCTGGCTGGGCACCAGAAAAAGATCCTCAACAGCATCCAGGAGATGCGAGTTCAGATGATGAATGCCACCATACCTGTCTGAGGCTGCCCATAGACCTGCTGAACCTACAATAGTAGCCTAGCACTTTTTTACCATTGACACTTATTTATTGAATGGAACTATTGAAATATTGAAGGGAAATGACTTGATATTGCTCAGCATCAAAGAAGGGCGGCTCAATGGCTGAACAAAGAGTTCTCTATGTGTTTATGCACAGCTCCTCAGCGTACTAACAGCTCTGGCAGTTTGCAGAAGGACCAAGTTGGACGTGTTGGAAGCGACAAAAAAAACTTTGGAAAAGTGTGGCACATCTCCAGGTAGGACTACTGACCAGGACCACTGTCAGAAGTCCCTGGGCCGAATGTATAGCACTTTTTTCAAAAACCTCATGCAACAATGTTATTACCTCCAGAAACACAACAGAACCTACAGTCTACAAAAGCTGGATTCCTTATTCCTCACAACATCACTTGGAGCGAAGGTCATGCAGTAAGATTGAAACCATATCACGTGGTTGAAGGAAGAAGCGGCTGTGTATTACAAAGCAATATTAGATTTCAAGCTTAATACTGTTTTCATTTGATTCTTTATGTCTTTTTTAAGTGGAAAAAGCAATGGATACGTATGTACAGATTTTCATTTTGCACAGCATATGTGTCTTAAGCTGCGAGGGGAGGATACATATGAAGCATGATGCTTCAAAAACAACTGTATTTTGTTCTTTGTTCAAACTGTATTTGTAAATAGTGTAAAGTTAGATATAGCAGAACAAAAAAATCCATCCATGGTCATGTGGGGTTTACTTTTAGCTGGATAACATTAGTGTACAGTACATTCATCATGGCAAAGAAATGCTTATAGTGCTTTTCTGTAACTAGTCGGTTACAGCTGGTCCTTTTACAGCACTTGATGTGTGAATTTTGCAAATGATTTTGTGCTATGTTGATATTCATTTCTATTTATTTTATTCCACTGAAATTGTTACCTAGAATATAATTTTATATTTCAAATACTCAAATGAACACAAGTTATGGAAATTAGTTAGAAATTAAAGAGAAAAATAGCATTAATTCTTAGTGTCTTTCTGAACAAAATGATGAAGCTGTTGAAATCCATAATTTCCCTGAATGTCACAGCAGCTAAAGGAATTTCATTTTGTAGATTCATCCTAGTAAGACTGAAGCAAAGGCACTAGTAGGATATGAAGAGTTCATTTGCAAAACAAGATATCTCTATTTTTTTCATTTGAAAAAATTTAATTGTTGCTCTTTACATTGTGTGTAAATTTCATAATGACTGGAGCAAAAGAAATGGCCTAAAACAACTTAGAAAAACATGTTTCCACTGATTCCATTAAAATCAAAGTACTTTTTGTCCTTCTCCTGTAAAGTTACCATTTTGGATGATATCTGTTTTTGCAAACAAACTCACTGTTTGTAAACACTGGAGAGATGCTCCAGTTTGTTGATATATTGCTAAATGTATGAATCCTGTTCAAATGATCATAAAGCATCCACAACAAAGATGTTTGCATTGAAGATCCACCTTTTGATCAAAAGCAGATCTTCACAGAGTAAATCTCAGCCCAGAATGTTTGAACATCTGAGCCAGTGTTGCCTTCATGTCGGATTCAGCAAGACAAGAACAATTAGGCCATGTTTAATGTTACAAATGGTCTAAGCAACTCTGGTCAATTGAGGAAAGGTGCTCATTTGCTTTGCAGGAATTTTAGTTTGCATTACAAGCAGTAGCACAAACTCTGCAAGCACAAACGCAAGCACAAGCACAAGCATCAATATTTCTTTAATTTGCATATAGCTTCATAGGCGCCAACTAAAAAATGGAAACTTGAGAAAAGTAATTGCAGTGAAACTATAGAATTTTGTGAAACTGCAGCAGTAGTTGAAAAACATTTACACTGAAGAACACAGCAGAAACTGTAATCATGTAGGACAGCTACGGGGGCACTCTGATATTATCAAAAGCTGAAAGGGTCAACACCTTTTTAAGCCAGATGGTCATGTATACACCTTAAAGAGAAGCAGGACACTCATAGAGCCTCTTCTGGTTAACATGTTTGTTTACAAGTAAGAAAACATGAACGTGAAAGGCTGAGGTGATTTTGTTTGATGGTATTGAATGTAATATATGGTGTAGATTGTGTAATATTTGGCTGTGAGGGACCTTTTCCAAACAAGCATAGTTAAATTTGATCAGATTCTGGCTTGTTCAACAGCAGCTAAAACACCAGTGTGAGGTGAAATTTACTGAATGTCTAAATTAATGTTTTTAATTAAATTCAAATTCAAATTCAAATTATTTATTAATATTTTCATATTTTTCAAGGTTGTTTGAAGCTTTGTACTCTTGCTAATGTTAAAGAAGATTTTATCTGAAAATTTGTTCTATAATGGATCAAATGTTTGAGGATGTTTTATGTTAGAATAAACAGTGTTTTTATTAAAGGTGCAGGGCAGGTAGGTCAGTAAATGCATTTTCACTTTGACAGTGAGTTGATGCTTCTCCTTAAGTAATGTAGCTCAACAAGATGCTCTGTCTCTCTGCCTTAAAACTTTTAATAAACCAGAATATAATTTAGTTTTATGATCAACAAATACATTTTATTCACCAGTTCCTTCTT
>BRDA01010763.1:283-22588 GCA_036984385.1 Crenuchus spilurus
ATAAAATATTAGATGTTGGCATCTCCACATCATTGCATTCAGTTTTTATTCACAATTTGTTTAGTGTCGCAACATTTTTGGAATCCGGTTTGTAGTTGTAATTATAATTATTACAATGGTGTACAATGGTTAGGTAGGAGATCAGAACTGACAGGTGTGTGACAACATCTAGTACTAGTTAAATTGAACAGTGATTTTATTGCAGTAAATCAGCATTTCACATACAGACGACTGCTATTTAAATTATATATATCGACTTTTATGAGGGTGGAAGTGGTGGGAGGTTAGTAGTCGTGGTCCCTGGGGAGTGCTCCTTGACTGGTGTGCCAGCCTCCGTTGGTCGCTTTGTCCTCTCCCAAACCCCTGGTCTTGGAAGTAAGATGTAGAAATTGTTCCACTTAAACAGCTCCAGTAATGCACCCTTCTTTAACAGTCTCCATCCTGACTCGGACGCTGGTTCATGCACATCCTTAAACGCCAGCTACACATGCAGGTATGCGGACTGACTGTGAAATTCTGTCTCCGGATAGCAACAATCAATTTATGCCGGTTTTCCGGATTGGAGGGAAATGTATGAAAGCTAAGTACTTTTTTGTACTTATTGAAGGCTTGACACAAAAGTACACAGCAATGTTCAGCAGTAGCGCTGTCAGCTTGCTGAAACGTAAACGTTTTAGCTTGGGACATTATCGCGACTTCACTAAACTCATCACAACAGTGTGGATAGCGGAAGTGAGTGAGCTGGCTGAGATTTTACCGGAAATACGTCAGCACCCCCGTGTGCATACAGCCTATTCTCTGATCATGTCAGTGCGCACATCCTGATATTGCCAAGTGAGGCTTGTTCCTGGGTCAACATGGGAGGAGCTTAAACTAAACTTGTTCAACCAATCAGCTTTGCTGCCCCGTCCTCCTTTTTTCAACCTCAAGGCAGTCATTTTCCCTCCATTCAGCGCCATTTTTTCCCTCAGCATGGCTAAACTCCTGTTGTACTGCATCTCCTGCTGAAGGTAAGACATTTATTGCTGAAATTTCATGTTTTACATCCTCAACATATAGTACTGGGTTTATTTACACAAGTAAACATTTACTGTACATAGCTTTAGCTTAGCTAGTCTCATAGCTGTTGCTCTGCTAGTTAAGCTATCTGGCTAACATAATGAAAAATCTGAGAATGTAACTTAAAATATTTAGCAATGCCCTTTCAAAATATGAAAATCTTGCTTGCAATAATTACTCCTATTTCTGTCATTTACCTAAAGCAACAAAGTTATAGAAATGTATCTTTTAGCTTGCATACCAGAGGTGGGAGTAAGTCCCTCATGTGCAAGTCACAAGCAAGTCCCAAGTCACTGTGGTGAGAACTAATTAAGTCAAGTCGAGTCCCCGCTATATGTCAAGCAAGTCACAAGTCAAGTCATACAAATATGGTCTGATCTACCCCAGTTTACACATTTAAATCAATATAGATGGTCATATACAAACATGAGTTGTATTTCAACATAAACTAAACCTACTAAACATCAAATATACTTCAAACATACAATTACACAACTTACTTAATGGCTTACTTCCTCCATCAAGAGGGTCATGTCATTTCTCCATAACATATTAATGCATCTCTCAAAGGTGTTTCTTAATGAACATTTCTGAGCACAAAAAAGTATTGCATCATCAACTGAATAGTTCATATCCACACTAGCAAACATCTCTGCCATAACATTAAAGAAATATTTAACTTTAGCATAACTTTCAGATTTAAGCAATCTTATATTTACATATGCTAGATGTCAAGGTTGCTAGACATGGTAGATATGAACAGAACAAAATAACTTTTTTTATTTTTATTTAATTATTTTTTGTACACATTTTGTGTGCTTGTTATTTTGTATACATTTGGTCCGGTTAGGTTTGTTTTCACACTGCATTTTTGCAATCGGTCCAAGGACTTTTATTATGACACACCCACGTACTGTCGTCATCACTTACGTGTTGTGCATCTTCCTACACTCGACACTGATTGGTTTGTAGAAGGACGTGCATCTGATGTGTTTACTTTTATATAGCGCTGTTTCATTAGTTTAGGTTACTCTGTCATCCTGTTATATCCTTTCTCTCTCATTATCTCAGAAAATAAGATGCACGTTTCAGTATTTTGTGAGTTTTTAAGCTGACTGTTCACATGTACATCAGACGAAAATTATATTAAACATTTGGTCTCCTCCTCGCTCCATGTGCTACAACAGCTCGTTATTGCTGTTTAGCGTTCTGCGTGCTGCCTGCACTGTAAAGTAAGCCGATCATGCTTCAAAATAAAATCTTTTAATGTAATCTAACTTTGTTTTTAAATTGCAAATATTTAAATAAAAAATCAAGTCTTTTCGAGTCATCTGTCTCAAGTCTAAGTCAAGTCTCAAGTCATAAAGATCAAGTCAAAGTCAAGTCGAGTCGTTCACCAGCGTTGGTCAAGCAAGTCTCGAGTCTTCAAAATTGCGACTCGAGTCTGACTCGAGTCAAGTCATGAGACTCGAGTCCCCCACCTCTGTTGCATACCAGTCATCTAGCTAGCTAAAAAAAAAATCTAGCTAGCTAGATATCATGTTAGCTAGCTAGATATCATGGTTAGACTTAAGTAGTTCCATGAAAATAAGGTCTAATATTTACTTGAACATATCTTATAGGATAGCTGTATCCACAGAAGCAGATATTTGTTTTTATTAACAGCAGAATACATGTTCTGGAACTAATGTTTTAAACTAGGTAGCTAACATTATACTGCCCCAGTAATATCATATAGTTGTGTTCTTGGAAATTTTTTTTACTATAGGAGTAAATTTTATGTCAACAGTAAAAGTTTTTTTAACTGATGTTTTACTTTGAATTACATAGTAAGCTAGCTGTGTTCCCATGCTGTCCCAGGAACATCATCCAATATTGACCTGGGAACATGATGCAGTTGTGTTGTCCCTGGAATTTCATTATTATTTTTATTTGCTTCAGGAGCAGTATGTCACTGTGGGTGCAGTACAAGTGGCAACAGTTTATGTGAGTTTATTCAAGACGAACCAAAACAAACACTGTGGCAGTAGCACAAAGTGCATAACATTAACACAAGTTATGTGACTTAACACAAGACAGGTGTAACACATTAACCTATGAGGGCGAGGACAACAGGAAGCATGCACAACTGAAGCACATGGTGACTGAGGCAGGAGTGTGACAGGAATATTTTATTTTAAAAGTAGAAGAACTGTTGTTTTAGCTTTATTTAAACAGTAAGCTGGCTATTTTCTTATGATATCCCAGGAATGTCATCTAGTCTTGATCCAGGTACATCATACATTTGTGTTGTCCCTGGAATTGTATTATTCTCAACATTACTTATGTTATGAGTAGTTCCTGAACTTTCACTCTTAATATAAAATATACTGCTCCTGAGGTAACAAATTGATGAAATTCCAAGGAATAATATAAATGTAGGTTCACTGAACTAAATAATGTGCTAGTTTGCTTAATGTAATGCTTACAGCATTTTGAAGGACACATTAAGCTCTAATATATTACGCAGTTCCAGGAACATCACCCTATGTTGCCCTGGGAATATTGAGGTCTGTTCCTTGGAAACATGTAGATGTTTTAATTACAGAGTAAGATCAGTTTCTTCTGCTGTCACAGGAACATCATCCAGTATTGACCTGGGAATATGATGCAGTTGTGTTGTCCCTGGAATTTCATTATTATTATTTTTTCATTCAGAAGCAATATATTTCATATTAAAAGTAGAAGTAAAATTCTGGAACCATTTTTTACCTTCAGTTACACAGTAAGCTAGCTGTTTCCCATGCTGTTTCTGAATCTTCAGTCTTGGGAGTGGGAACATCATACAGTTGTAGGCTCAAAATTTAGGCCCCAACACTTCTATGAACTGTGGATGACATTAAACAAATATTTTAATGAATTTAGATTTAGTTTAACTTAGATTGACTAATTCTGTAATTCTTTTATTTATTTGCAGATGCGAGATGTCTATGGAGGAAGAACAATGGTATGTGCACATTGAAAACTTTACTGTATACTATGAATTTATGAATTGTGACTTTAAATTGTAATAAGTTTTTATTTAATTAAATAGGACCTTTGAGGCACCCTCATTAAATGAGGCTTCATTGGCCACATTAGACGATGGTCAGTGGCTAGATGGTGTTATCATAGACATTGACTTGAGGTAAATGTTTATACACAAAACCACACACAAATGTTAATTACTTAAACAATGGACCTAATCCTCTATAGTACAGTAAATATTAAATGTACTACTCATAACTAATAAAATAATGAAATCAAGGTCAACAGTCAAGTATGTTCCCAGGTCAAGACTGGATGATGTTCCTGGGACTGCCTATTATCTATGACTTACTGCATATTATCTATACCTTACTCCAATTGAACTAAACAGTGTGCTGCTTACATGACCACTTAAATAATAAATGCATGCTAATGAATTCAGAATGATCAATAAATAAAACTATGGATGACACTTATTCCAATAATTTTTGTTTAATTTTCTTGGCATTGGTAAATTGTAAGGAAATTGATTTCAGTTTATAATTTCACTTAACCTAATTTGACTAATGGTTATTGTCATCTTTTTTCTTTGCAGACACCATTGATTGGTTGAACAAGTTTAGTTTAAGCTCCTCCCATGTTGACCCAGGACCAAGCCTCACTTGGCAATATCAGGACGTGTGTGTGTCAGTGCCTTAGTCCTGAGCCACTCTGGGTTTCATTTCTGTCTTTTTAGTACAATTTTTAATTATTTTTTCCACATTTTCAAATTACACAATACAGAATTTCTTAAAGGAAGAGAGAAAAGATAAACATTACAGGGCAAAAAACTAATTAAAAAAAGATCTATTCACAGACTTTTCAAGAGCATTCATAGTATTGGCATCAGGGAGTCAAAAATTTTTAATCAATGATAAATAATCTAAAGTTTGGTTTAGAGGCTTTATGTAGGTGATGTTTTCCTAGCAGGACTATAAGCTTTATTACATCATCTACTCAAGCAAATCCAGTATTGACCAAAATAAATAATAAAACACATGAATATAATTTAGCTTGTGAAAAGTGTTGAAAATGAACTGGGACACCTTGTTCCAAAATCTTAAGGAATAATCGCAAGAAAAAGTTACAGAAGGTACACTGTGAACTTACATTAATATGATATTTCTGAAGATATGCCAGATTTTAACCACTACACAGTAAATATGCCAGTGTTAAATCAACACTATTTGAGTTAAATTAACACTGGGGGTGTCGAAATGTAACACTCTCAGTGTTAATTTAACTCTAATAGTGTTGATTTAACACTGGCATATTTACTGTGTACAATCCAAGGAAAATTCAATTTCCATTAAAATGCATTAGGAAGACAGCTCTGTTTAACAATTATGACCCTCCTAATATGTGTTGTTCCATCTTCAATATAAAATATTAATACCTTTAATTTTGAATTTTGAGATTTCACCTGGTAATGGCAAATGTATTTGCATTATGCCTTCATAAGGTGAAGTAACTTTTGTGATATACTCTTTCACTTGTCTAATTTCTATCAATAGTGCTGGAGGCTCCCCAATGATCAGGACCTCTCCATCAGGCAGAGAGCACAGGTGATCGAGAGACTGTGAGAGTGAGGGAGTTCTGTTTGAAGGTTTTAGCAAAATGCTTGTGCAAACTGGTAAGTTTTGTATCTAGAGTATGTCTGAATCCCGTAAACAGGGAGGTCATGCCACACCTTTGGAGCTATGGAAGAGAAAGCTCAACCTCCTGCTGTGGTTTTTCTCATTTGAAGCACTGACAGTAGGCCATTATTTTGTGAGTGGAGTACACATGTAGGGTAATATGACTGAATTAGTTTTCTAACATACAGCGGAGCCAGACCATGTAGTGGTAAGAAGTATTTTATGTTCTATAGAGAATATGACAGGTAGTCAGTGCAGAGAATTGGAGGTATATGACCAAACGTTCTGGTTCTAGTGCGCATTTGAGCAGCTAAAGACACATAATAAGTTACGCAGTTTGGCAATGTTACACAATTGAAATAATGCAGTTCTAACAGTGTTACACACCTGTATCAAAAGAGATAAAAAAAAAAAAAAGACTTTTACAGTTGTGCTTGGAATAACTGAGAAAGTTGAGTTTTCTCAGCTATGGGTTTAGATACCAGGACCTCAGTTTTGATTGTGTTAAGGAGGAAATTGTTGGTCATCAAACCTTTTCTTGAGAATATCTCTTAATTTAACTGATAAACAAAGTTGTGTGTCATCAACATAGCAGTTGAAACTATCACCAAACTGCAGATTGGTCTATAGTTAGTGAGGTTAAAGAAAGGTGTAATAACCACAGTTTTAGTAATTTTGGTACATAATGCATGTTGACTATTTGGATTCAGTGTCTGTGTGATTAATTTGATTAGTTGGAGAATGCTAAAAAATAATAGCTGTGCTTTTGGGTTGGTTGGGCATACATCTGTATAACTAATTTTGAAGGCAGATTTTGGAATCTGATATTTTCTGTTTTATTTCACAAAACATTGCTGCTGTAGTTTATGTGAACATCAACTTGAAACTGTTTGATGTTACTAGTTAGTTTAGATATAGTGGTAAAAAAGGTCCTTGTGGTATTTTTGTTATTTTTTGTTGGATACAAATTTCAATGATTTGGATGCAAATCATGTAATTTTGTGCTCAGTCATCACTGACATCAAATGAAGACATTGTATAAAAATCAAAGATAAATTGAAAATGTAAAGAGGACAAGGCAATTGGTAAAGTTAACTTTATTTTAGATTTGAACATTGCAGTAGTTGTGAGAGTAAGTTACACATGGTAGATTGTTACAGAGGGGATTATCTTTTAATATTTTCATGATGTGTAGCTTTAACATACTCTATGCATGTATTCATGCATTAATCCATTATTGCTCAGAAGAGCGTCAACATCCAGCATCATTTGAAAGTTGTAAATAAACTAACACGTAGTGATATTATACTAGATACCTACTAGTGATATGTTTTCAAGAATGAAAATCTAGTAGTGCTTTTAATGTCCTATTTGGCCTGCATTCTTCTTCCAGGACTGGTTTACATGTACAGCACACTGGGTCAATGGACCTTCTTTGGCTTATGAGCTGTTAGAAGTAAATTTGATTTATGGACTGAAAACTATCAGTTCAGGTTGGTTTCTGCTTGTGCTGTTCTAATTATGGAAAACATTATTAAGTATTATATGGAATAGTTTATTGAAATACTTTGCTTTCTCTGTTCGACATTGCAACAAATGGCATGTTTCTAAATACTGCAAGGGAACTTGTAACTCACTTGACACTGACACCTTGAGTATGAATATACGATCATTATGAGGTATGTTGTAACATGCATCTCATGCACATACAAAATTAAAATGTCATAAATATTGTGATAAATAATGAAATATTTTCCTTTACACTGGCAACCAGAAATACAGACACAAAGACTTATTAATGGAGTATTGTGTGATCAACTCAAGTCAAATGCATACACGACATTCAGTCATTCTTAATATAATTGCACAGTCCCTTTAAATCCTATGGCTTTCATTTATCATGTGTCATTTTCTTCAGGCAGTATTGAAAGTAGCTTCATCCGAGTCAGCATCCTTGACGCTATCTTCACTTGGAAATGACTCCCCGCCACTGGATGAGTGGCAGCTGAAGTCAGCCACTCCTGATTCTTGGTCACTGTTGTCAGGATCTGAGATTTTTGGAGTTTCCCCAAACAGGATGAACTCAGTGCTCCCTGTTTCCCTCTGCTGGAGGGGCCACTCTTTATGACCAGCACTCAAAACTCCACCAGCGTAATCCTGAGGCGAACTGGCTAGGCTTATGAATGTTGGCTCAGCCCAGAGAGCCTTGCTATGAACTGTACTCTTTTTTGTCCAGAGGCCATTTGCCTGCTCTTTACCCAGAGCAATTAGTTTCTATAACAAGACAGGAGTAAGTTAGTTAAAACAAGCTTCAGCATAAACCTTTAATGTAGTACAAAGTTAGTACATTTTTAAATAAGTAATCCAGCATTCTTAAACTACAGTGTAAAAAAGTCAGCCAAGTTTAATATTTTATGGCAACTTACTGCATGCTTTTTTTTTTTTTTAGTTAATTCAACTAGTGGTTCACCCAACTCAAATTTCTTAGTTTAGTCAAAAGTTCTCCTAATTCAATTAGACAAATAAAATACAACATACTTTTATCCAAAAATATGATGGGGTCTGGTGGTGTGAAGGAAAGAGTCACAGACAGCAGCAAAGTTTGTTAAAATATATTTTATAAAGGCTGCCAATGCAAAAGTAAATATTTAAACCTTTGACTAAACTAAGAACTTTGAGTTGATTGAACTCAAAAGTTGAATTCAAGTTTAATGCAGTAAGTTGCCTTAAAGGCACAGTATGTAATATTTCAGGTTATCTTTTAGCAGAATTTAATATAATCGCTAATAAAAATGATTAAAAACACATCTAATCATTATAAACTAAGAAGTCATTTGATTATTTAACCTTAGAATAAGCTGTTTATATCTACATTGGTCGCAGGTCGAACACCGACTGAGGCCGCCATGTTGCATCGCCATGTTTCTACAGTACTTCGAAAAGGACAAACGAGGCTAGCAAAAACCGTTTGTGTTGTAATGACGAATTGGCCACTCAAATTCAATGGCGCTGTAGCTTTGTTTTACCGTTGGCTGACAAAAAACAGGATAAGACGAAGAAATAAACATATACCTCAATAAGAAGAAATACACGGAGGAGAAGCAAGAATAAAGGTTTTTTGGTTTATTTGTTAAGATTGCGGAACATTCTTATTCTCGTCAAGAAGAGAAAACACAACTTCAATCGTCAAAGAAAAGAAAACATGATGAAACTTAGCTTCATATTCTTGTGCGCAGTGTTTTCCCCCATTCCACCTTAAATGGTGCTGCAGGACATTGTAGTGCATCGGAGCTGAACACTGCTGCAGCATTTAAGGTGGAACGGGAGATTCGTAGCTGCGCGCTAGTTCGCGAGCTTAGCTAATATGAGCTCATGTGATATGATATGAGCTTGTTCGCGAGCTTAGCTAATATGAGCTCGATATGAGCTTATCGGCTGAAGTGCCTTCTTCAGAGTATGGCAAGCTTACCTTGACTAGAGAAAAATGTGTATCCTGCCTGCATTATCTGTCTACAGTGAAGCAGTTTGATGCATTTACTTTGTTACTTTGTTTGTACAGAAAACAGCTAACGTTTACAATAGCACAACTGAAGTGCAGAAAATATGTTTGGTCTGCATTGTAGCTATGATCATTTTACATATTACATTTCCTAAATTTCTAATAAAAATGTACCTTACCAATTGACATATCACTAGCTCTAAGGCTGCTATTAGACATCGTGTTGGGGAGTATCAAAGATTTATGACATCTTACGGCCACCGTAGAGACTCCTTCGTGTTTGGAAGGGAGGGGCTGTGGAAAGAGTCTTCAGTTGGTTGCAATATGGAAACTAAACCACTAGATGTCGCTGGAAACTACATACTGTGCCTTTAAAATTATAAGTTGGGGTGACCTTTTTTTTTTTTTTTTAACAACGTAGAAGCATTCAGTTCTGGGATATTTAAAGGAGGGCCAAGGTATCAGACACACAAACAAAACCTGGAAGTTGTCAGAGTCAGAAATGACTAAACTGTACAGGACTTCAGCCCTCCATGACAAGATTTGGAGATCCCTAATGTGGCTTATTACTTTAAACTGTTGTTTTGATATTTATTTCTTATATTTGAACAGAACTGATTCAGCCACCTGATTCATAAACACATTTTAAAAGAAAATAATGGCAGTTGTCTGTGTATTTACCACTGGCTTCTGGTGTGTAAATGTACTTAGTTACAGACTGTGAAGCAGTCACTGTCACATGCCAACTTGGTTCTTACCTGCTCACAAATGGCCAGCAGTTCATCTAGCTGCTGTGTTTCTTCTTTCACAGCCATCAGGCAATCCTGTACAGACTGACGAGGGTGCAATCCTCTGTCAAAATAGTTATACAACCCCCTCCAGAACCTGAATAGAAAATATTGGCATCAATGTGAAGCATAATTGCATTGTAATATATGAATAATATTCTAATACATTTAGAGATGGACATGTCAATATGCTATGTTTGTTGACATTAAATACTGTAGCTCTGGTAGAAGTCAGTGAGAAAGAAGCCATTATGTAGAGCAGTTCACAAATGTGCCAGCATCTCCATAGAAACTGCCAGACACTAGTTTATGTTCAGTGGGTTCAGAATGCTTAAATTATACCCTAAATCAGGCCAATTTGAGAGAGCAAGAGAGAGTGAGAGAGAGAGAGAGAGAGAGAGAGAGAGAGGGAAGAATCTTCCAGAACAAGGCTATAGACTGGTTTCTTGAGTGTAAACAAGCACTTGTGCCCCAGTTGCGTCAGTTGCACCTGGCTCAGTTCAGCGGTTCAGTCATTCATTCGTCAGAGAGATGGGGCACACTGGCCCACAGGGAATTTTACACCATCCTTCTTCTGCACAATTTAAACAGTTCACTTCACAGCACAATCCAGTGCAGTCTAAATAACCAGCAGCTTAGATCAGCCACTTGGAGAGAAACCTACCACAGTGACGCACTGCTGTGAACGGCACACTGACTAT
The DNA here is from genome assembly GCA_036984385.1 of Crenuchus spilurus. Classification (NCBI taxonomy): domain Eukaryota; kingdom Metazoa; phylum Chordata; class Actinopteri; order Characiformes; family Crenuchidae; genus Crenuchus; species Crenuchus spilurus. The sequence goes on from BRDA01010763.1 coordinate 11,013, forward strand.
ATTATATTAGCCTATGAATGTTTTCTAACTAGATTCTAACTAAACAGCTGGTTGCTTAAAGTTGTTTTTAACACTGCTTCATAAATGTGTTTTAAAAGTTCTTAAACACAGTTTCAGGGGAATCTGAGCCCATGTTTACTTTTGCATAAAATTGGCCCACTGGGAGTTGGTAGCGGTTTACTCAAGAATTTACACAAAAAAGTGCTGTAACACACTTGAAACAGTAGGGGGTGGTGAGGGGCCGTAGTACTCCCTGAGTCTGGCTGTGGTCTGGTCTGAACAGAGGGTTCACAAAGTCTGATTTATTCTTCCAGAGATGAGGCCATAAGGAGTGAGTCTTCTCTCTAATGCTATAGAATAAACAAAGTAGGCAGTCATTCAGTGATTTGTGTACAATATGAGATTTATACATTATATTCATTATATATACTGTCATAATATTACAACCACCCCTGGTTTGGAATGAACTCAGCCTGGGATGTCAAAGGTGCCAAGTGAAATGATGATCCTTGACACTCTCTTGTTGCACTTGTGTTCATTACAGAGGTTAACTGGTCCACAGTGGCACATCAATTGCTCTGTATCACTCGCTGGTGTTATCATTCCCCTCTGGCATCAATGGCCCATGGGGCACCACTGTATACTGTCAGGAGGCACTCAATATATGAGAAGTACATTCTCAGCCTATTTTCACTACAGAGGCTCTAGAACATCCCACAAAGTTAGTGGTTTCTGAGATGCTACCACCTTGCACCTGGTTCCCTATTATCATGCTGTTTTGGACATCAGTCAGATATTGTTTGTTGCCCATATATATTGTTTTGTTCTCTGGTGTGCTTGTTTATTTATATGTGCCGTAAACCCTGTCACATAGTATCTGTGATATTCATTCCAAATCAGCAGTGTTCATAATATTCTGATATTATCTTATCTACTGTGCAGATAAGACAGGATATTTCAAATAAATCCAGTCTCACTTATTTTAATTATATTTACCCCAGATCTTTCCTTTCTTTTTCACTATTGCAAATGAAGTTGCCATAGTGACAAGAGTGAATGTGATTTTGGATGCGTATAAGGAATCTCTCATTGTATTCGAAGGCACAGGGGAACTGCTCCATAAGTTGCCACACACACTCCAAGAACTGGTCCATAACTGGTGACACCTCCTTTGGGTCTTCATTTAAATGACTGTATCTAAATATAGAGAAATAGAAGCACTGATAATCATATTTATACAGTTTTACACATATATTTGGATTCCAAATTTTGATTATTTTGAACTGGAGCTGCATCATTAATACAGTGGTACCTTGGGATACGAGCAGACCAACATACCATTTTTTTAAAGATACGAGCTGCAACTCCGCGAAATTTCAAGATACGAGTGGCTGCTGCTATTTGGCGCATTGGCGCAAAGGTCCAGAATGGGCAGCACAGCACCTGCATCTCATTCTTTCTCACGTGTTACCCTCAGAATCAAGTCCAATCTTGTGCGCTGTACTCATTCTTGCATAATTTTTGGAAAAAAATTGATAGTAAAAATGTTTTAAACTCTTAAACCTATTTCATTTTAATAACATACATACAGTAATTATGTTAAATACTGTTAATATTATTTCGCGCAGACCCATGATCCGCATGCGCGTGCCGGCCCTGATCATCTTCGGCTTCTGAATGAAAATTGTGTTTTGTACTGAACTGCAAAGAACGAACCATGGCATCCCATTCTTCAGCGACTTGCTGAATTTCTTGGCAGCAGTCGGATGCCGAAGTAAAATGGGAGAAGATATTTTACTGTACAGCGCACACTACACATATACACAGTACCGTGAACATTGAATTCCCCACGAATTTAAAATGCTACAGCGAGATTTCCCAAAAAATTATTTCACCCTAATATTTATTGAAATCTGAAATTGAAATATTTTGTGATGTATTGGTAAAGTGTATATATGTATGTTTCTTAATTCAAAATATGTCTTTTTGTCCATAATTTAGGATGGTTTGGGGATATTTCACAGGGCTGGAACAGATTATATCTATTTCAGTTATTTTAAATGAGAGAAATTTGTTTGATATACGAGTTGACTGACTTACGTGCTCTGTTACAGAACAAACTAAACTCGTATCTTAAGGTACCACTGTACTAATAACAACTAAAACTCAATAGTCACTTAAATAGCCCAGCTGTTTCTGTCAAAACACACCTAAACTTATCTCAGAATGCATCCACATCTTACATAAGGTCACACAGACTTTTAAATGTGGTTCAGGGCACAGAAAGAGCTATCCTGTGTCTGTAGCAAGAGGTTAAACTAATGGTTATGGTAGATCTAGAATCCGTTTTAGTGTCTTCTATCAGCCCTGCTGCTCTCTGAAACGGCTGCCCATTGTAGTGAAGATTCATCCATTTTTATCTTTAATTTTCATCAGGTTCATAAGTAAGTCATACTGTGTTTTACAACTCATTTACTAGTCTGTGCGACCTTACCTAAGATCTGGATTCAGTTGCAGTGCGTCAAGAGATGTTTCTGTGGTAGAAATGGACAATTGATTTCTAGTGCTTGTAAACAAAGTTAAACTCACAGTTTAACTAAATTTGGACCCCAAACCATACATCCATGGTAAGTGGGAAATGATTACATTGTTAATATGATTTTGGGATTAATCATTCCTTATATGCAGAAATGCATCTATACTTCTATTTTTATGTATGTAAAAACAAGTTTTTTTCACCTGTGTGAAAACTTATGTCCAAATGAAACCCAGTCTTTTTCAATCAGCACCTGCACAATAAACACAGGTATTAAAACAATAACATTTTACCAATTTCAAAGCAGTGTAAAGATGCCACAGCTTTCTATTTATTTCGATGTAATCCCATATTCTGGCAACCTAGTTTTTCCATCCTGTGTGAAAGGAAATGAAAATCTTTGAAATGAGATTCCAAGACACAGCTAATCTATGCTGCAAGGCTTCTTCACCCTGTTCACCCCTGATGGGGTTCATTTTTTTCCTAGAAGCAATATATTATTCTACAGTATTGGGCCTTGCTCTTCCCCGACTGATCTCCAGGAGAGGTAGATCTCTAGCAGGAACCTAGCCAGACAGAGTAAATCCTTATGATCAAAGAAACAAGGCCTATGAGCATAGCTTGGTAGTTATCCTTGCCAAGACCAACCTGATTCCTTGCTTACATTATGATACTTGAAATAAAACTTGTATGGCTGCAAGTTATGTAGTATATCAAGTTATCATCAAGTGTACACTGATGTTTATACACTGATAGACTTTGAAGCCCTTTAATGGCAGTGTCATTTCACACTTCTATAGCTTAAGAATAATTCAGCCAGTTTGTATTGCGTTCCATTTCATTAGTGTAATAATAAGTGTTGGAATGCAATAAGCCTAGGATTTAAGAGGTTGATTTGAATGTCAGCATTTTTAACTTGTCTTTGACATTCACAAACTGGTAAGACACTATATGAATTGCTATACTGGTGTATATCATGTCAAATCCTACACTGAAAATGCTAGAAGCCTTTTTGTATGGTCACTTCATGACTAATGTTCCAATAGAATATGTCATTAAAAGCTGTTGGGGCTTTTAAAAAAATGTACTGTTTTTACTATTGCTACCCTCAAAAACATAATTACATTTCTTAATTCTTTGTGAGGATGTTAATGGGTTAAGAATGTTGTTTCCTTCTCCTATAAAGTTTCCATTTCAGAGGCTTATCATCAAAAATATGCCTTTTTTTCCTCTGTTTACCATGAGTCCTTTGAGTGTCCTGTAGTATGGGTCGAGGAGAATACTGGCCACAGAGCACACCTGAGCTGTCCGATCCCATCCATCAGAGCAGTGGACCAAGACACTGACCCCTTCCTCAGCCACAGCCTGTGTGTACAGTCAAACAATTAGTATATGACTGCCGGCTAATGTCAAGTACAGATGGCAGATGTTCTAAATCAATTGTGCATCTTACTTTAGCAATGAATTTCCCAGCAGCCAATATAGTCTGGATGTGTTTCAGCCAGTCTGAATTTTCTAATCCCAGGAGAAATTCTCCCATGGATGGAGAGCAAAGCTCAGACACTGTGAAATGAACCACCATAATGATGAAAAAACAAAAATGTCTAGGTCATATTGCTGGATCGTCATGAAGAAAAAAAACATTTCATTTTCAAAATGTAGGAATTTGTTATTTTAGATACTGAAACAGCGCAAAATATTACATTTGTTGTTCTGTGCTTCTAGTTCCATATGTAAGCACAGGGATAATCTTCAAATAAAAATTTATTAGCACTAGGCACAGAATGTGTGAATAATGGCAACCCTCTGGAGTCTGAGGGGGTTTTCAAACACTCTGATGTAGTCTGACATGCCCTGACTTTTTACAAATGACACCCATCTAAAATTATTTTTGAATAAACAGAGGTTTTGGCTACACACTGCTCATTACAGTTTTTAGAACTTGTATGTGGTTTTATTTATAAAACTTAACAATTATTAGTTGACACTGTTTTCACTCAGCCACTAACCCTACATTGAATATTTATGAGACAGGTCTGAGGCTAAAGGTGAGAGGTCTTTGTTTAGGTGCAGCGATCTTTGTTTATAGAGACAAAATGGGCATTTGTACACATTCCTGGGCTGCTAATCCTCCAATTGAATGTCCGGAATTTCCATGTCATTATCAAATGAATAAGACATTGAGTGAGTGGGCGGAAAAAAAGTACAGATCTCTGACTCGCTGTAAAAAAAATGTGTCACTGCTTAACTGTGCTTCTCTCACAATAATAATAATTGAAAAACATTTCAATTCAAAATACAAATGTTTGAAAAGTAGACCTTTTAATTTTTCTGCTAGCCGGAGCGCCAACTCCAGAGGGTTAACTAATTAACAGAGACACCGTATAACAGTGTAAACATGTATGACCACCTTTTGTTCATTTGACCTAACATAGTGCTGTGAATTATATCAATTGTGTTGTGTTACAAAGAGTTTAATCTTCTGTTACAGTAATGATGACCAAAACAGTCATCTGTGATGAAATTTGCTGGTACATAATGTTTTGAATGACGACATAACAGATGTATGTAATCAGATGTTTTCTTATAGCTATACATAACATTTACAGGGCTTTTCTACAGACAGCAGTGTCACTGTCACTACACTGGGGTACTGCAATACACACATGACACAGGAATAGCACCTCCTGTTGTCCCCACCAACATCACTTCCAGCTGATTCACAAGGTTTTCCTTGGAGGTCTCCCAGCCAAGTATACTGTCATTTTGTAATGTCAAGGTTATTGATCCTCACTTTCTCTGCTCTTCTCCCGTCACCTCTAAGCTCTCCAGTTCAGATTATATTCTGTACCCACTCACAGTACATCTCACCTGTCATTAATGGTACTAGATATTAGCCTAAAACATTTCTCCACAATCAGCAATCTTCTTTACACACCTCTCCTTGCACCATGTGAAGTGTTTCGTGACAAATTATACATTAATTTGACACGTTAAATGACAAAGTTAGTCAAATCTAACATTTGCCTTCAACCTGTTCAGCACCTGATTACAGTAATACCCACCTTAAACCAGCTTTCGTACCTCTGTCTACTTTTTCTCCTGTCGACCTGGCTTGCATATTTGAGTTAACTGCCAAATCAAATATGTCTACTTGTCAGTTCGACCCTGCCCATACATTGATTCTAAAGATGTGCTCCTCAGTTATCTCTAACTCTATCTGTCACCTCATTAATACATCTCTTAATTCAGGTTATGTCCGAACTGCCCTTAAAACCTCTGCCATCACTCCCATTCTAAATAAACTTGGTCTGGATGCTGCCACCTTTGAACACTATCAGCCAATGTCTAATCTGCCATTTTTGGCTAAACTGCTAGTAAGGGTCGTAGCTTCACATATCCTGTCTTTTCTGTTGAAGAATTGTCTTTTTGAACTTTTCTAGTCAGGCTTCTGTGCAATCCATAGCCCAGAGACTGCACTTTTATGAGTTTTTAACTGATCTCCTTTCCACTGATGCTGGTGTCCTCAGTATTTTGCTCCTTTTAGATTTAAGGGCTGCTTTTAACAAAATAAATCATGCCATTCTTATTACCCACCTTTCAGCTGTTGGCATTACTGATCTTGCCCTTTCTTGGTTCAGATCCTATTTTAACTAATAGACTTCACTTTGCTGCCCTTGGTAAATATAATTTTGTGATCAGTATGGTTACATAAGGGTCCCATAGCGATCTTCTTTTTGCAATCTATAAGCACGAAATGTACTGCTTTTCTGCAGCCCCCTACCTTAACATCTTGCATTCAAGACCAAAGACAATGGGTGAGGTGTATCTTCTTAAAATTAAACACTGATAAATCAGATTTTTTTTCTTATTGGCTTTAAGAGTGATGTTGCAAGAGTGACAGGTTTTTTACTGTCAACTTGGATGTTGTAACTGTATAAATGTCTTTTGTAATAAATCTCCCCTTTGAGAACATGATGACCGTTTTATTTGAAGGCTCATTAGAGCACAGTGACTGTTTGAACATGTGCGCCTGCCTGGGACTGATATTCTTATGTTGCACTTTCTTCCAAAACAAACAAAAATACTCCCTGCAGGGTTAATGGCTTTCTAAGGGTCCCTTTGTGATTGAGTGCTTCAAGCTTTGACTAACAGGTTAGCAGGTTCAGTCAGGGTTAACATATATTTGTATTCTAGGAAACTGTCATTCTGGGAAGAATTAGAGAGCATAAAGGTTCCTACTGACTTTAATGTAACGAGAGCTAAAACTGCCATGCAGCTACTCTGTGGTATTCACTCAGGACACTCCCTAACGCTTTCTGGGTCAAAATGTTATCACAGCTAGTACTAACATTATTTTTACAACACAGAATCAAATCATTCTCACGCCCCTCCTATCCTCATATGGGGGAAAATGGTCCCTGATCGTCAACTCAGCGAAACTAAAATAGTCAAGCAATGAAAGCCAGATGTGTTCAAAGAAGCTGTGCTTTACCATGAAACTTTCCTATGGTCCAATCTAAGTCGTCACACCACAATCCTCTTTATTAGAATAAATGAAAACACTAGGTGGTCCACTATCCTGGAATTTAAATTTCACTACAAGCAGAATTACAGCAGGATCTCAGAGAGAAAGATGGGAAGCTCTACTTTGTCCGGGTAGTGAATGTTTATAATGGTTCTTATTCTGAATCCCTAATCTACTCAGAAATGAATCCAACATTAACTCAAAGTATTAGTGCATTTCAAAAAACAGAATATAATGAAACCTTCATTTTAAAAAGTCTACATTTAAGACTTTTTGTTGTAATGTTGATCAATATGTCTTATAGCTCAGACATCCAGAATTTAAAAACTATTAGAACATTTCGTTTTTGGGATTGTGTAAATTACTATACAAACAGAATCAACATAAAAAACAAGAGGCTTGAAATACGTAATTTTATGTGTAACTAATATAAAACAGTTTACCTTTTTGAATTCAGTTATGAAAATGTTTCCCATTTGAAGGTGCATGTATATGTGTTGTAAGTGTAACAACCTCTTTATTTGGTTAATCAACAGTTACAGGTTAACATGACAAGAAACTGGAAAACAGGAGGCAGAATACCTTCAATCAGCTTCTGTTGACTGTTCCTCATCACATGGATATTTTCAATGCCAATGAACTTAAACTTGATGTTGGTGTAGTTATCCTCACTTTCGTATCCTTTTCCAGTAGCCCGGTTTGCCATTGCATTTAGCTGAAAATATGTAGGCTTTTATGAATTTATGGACAGCCTTTTCATACACTGAAAATGTGAATCAGGTAACTTTCAGTCTACAAAGAACTGAATTTATCTGACCTCACATTACATGTTAGGTATAACTTTTTTCTTTGAACCATAGCGCTCACCTTTGGTCTGGTGTCCACCACATACATGAATCGGCTGCCAGGGTTAGACTTCATGATGGATTCTAGCATCTGTTCATCTTCCAAACAGCGGGCGCTGAAGCCAGACAGAGGTTGACTGCTGCGACATATGGCTGCCTAGCATGGAAAAAAGCATTTGACACAATTGGGTTTGGATGGAACACAGTAAATTGTGAAGCTATTTAAAGGCTATAGCTTGTTTATATCTCTATGAAGTAAGAAATGTGATCAAAGTGATCTTACAATGACAGAAATAAAAATATCACCATAAAAAATGAGCAATTTGCATTCTTCCACCCACAGATGATAAATTAAACTTGGAGCACACTGTCCTGTCCAAAAACTGGGCTCCATTTCATGAGAATTTGACCTTGGCCTAAAAAAAATCTAAGGTTGTGTTGGTGTTAAGATTTTTTTAGACATAATGAGATAAACTGAAAACAAATAAATGAATAGGTCATGCTATGGCGAGCCATTTCGGTCACATCAACCCAGTTTGCATGTAAAGGTCACAATTTATGCTTGATACTCTTTGAACCAACACAAACATGAGCAGTCTGTGGAGAATACTTGACCTCGGAAAAAAGGAATGGCCTGTACTGAAGAAGCCAACCCACACAGAGCAAGAGGAACCTGACCTATCTTTTAAGCAATCCACTTATCACGGATATAACACTGCAAGATTATGCTGTGCAATATATTTTGGAGGCTTAACGTTTAACAGAGTTTGAGTAAGCATAGCTGTAGCAAGATACAGTTAATACCCAGAGGAGTAGTGGGGAGAAAACCACAAGGAAAAAATGAAAAGTGTCATACTGGTGTCTAAGACTCCCATGAGGGATATTACCGTATATCTTCTTATGTAACTCATAACAGATGACTAAATATATGCAACTCTCAGAAGAATCATTAAACAGTCCTCCTGAACCTGACGTTCCACAGACAGGATGCATTGAAAATTCAGTAAAACTCACTTGGGTTTCATTGCAGTAGTATGACAGTGTGGGAAATCGGCCTCTGCTGCGGAACTTGGAGCTGCCAACTATGACAGGGAGCGTGGCTGATTTAGGCACAAGCAGGTCAGCAGGATATGTATCACACACCTGTCTCAAAACGAGAAGTTAGAAATGTAAAGAAATTTGGAGATTAAAGGTGGTATATTCTCTGCAATATCTACTTATCCGCTTTTTTTACAGTAGGTAACCTGCAAAAAATAAAATTTTTGTCATATTTGTTAAAACTGGCTCCATGTCCTCTAACAGATGCTCTTTGAAAAAAATTGACTCCTCTGGAGCTCCACCTAGTGCTCCTAATGTAATTTGCCATAACCTTCAGCAACTGAATTAAATCAACCAATCAGAGCCAAGAGGAGTGTCTGAATGAGTGTTAATCACAGCTCAGACAGCTGCTGCTGGAGTGCAGTGGAGAGGGAGGGGGAGGGACCTGGACATTCTACTTGTTTTACTTGTTTCAAGCTGTATCTACTCTTGTCTCAATTCTACTGAATGCAGCAATAATGAATTAAATTCACATTCAGTAATAAAAGACAGGAACCATTCAAAAAGGTATGGTTGTAACATTACACATAATTAGGACCCTATCAAATTTACAGCTGTGAAAATCACGTAATGAACCAAGATGTGGGCCTTTTCCAGTGAAATGCCATGAAAATGATTAAGTAGCTTCCACTTTAATTGCATGTTCTGAAAATAGCATGGAGATATTTTATCATTTTTGTACCGATTCATCTAGCCATACAAGGTAAAATTTTCAACAAGGTGAGTGCCCAAGAGTGATAAAACTTTTAATACCAAAGCTGAACTAATGCTCTGTCCCCTGAGCTGTGCCTCATTGAAATGCAATGCTACATTTTAACTAGTAGGTTTCCTGAGAGGGATATTCACATACATGATGCTAATGACTCTTTCCTGGCCAAATCAAGTGACTTTTTGCCAAGAACTTGGTAGATTTCCCTTCAAAGTTTTTTGGTAGGACCCTACAATTAATTTAAGATTGTCTTAATTATTACATAACCTCCTGATCACAATTAGTTGAAATAACTGGAATAATTAAATCTGACCCCATTTATTTTCCACAGCTATTATATGTTACAAACATATATCACATCAAACACAAATGGAGGAGTTTTTAGGCAAATTAATGTAAATACATGTAAAGGTAGAAAATATTTCATTAAGACACATTAGCCTTTTAAGTGGGTGCTATAACATTTAGTAGAGCGATTGTTTATTGGTTATATAGGTTGCTTATGCTAATGTTATGTATGATTACAGAACGAGTGCTTTTGAGTTTTTTTCACACTCTAAAAAAAAGAAACATGCTGGCTCTGTACACTGATTAACTAAATACTTAGCAAGTGTTTGCATGGACACAAAAGTGCCTTTTATCATTTTAAATCAGTTCAGCCTAATATTTGCCTCAAAGTGAGGATGCAATGGAAGCAAAAGCAACCAGTTTTTCTGCTTAGGGTTGTGCTTTGATAGTTGCATAAAATAAAAAAGAATATTAAATTGTTAGTCACATTTATGTGATTTATACTTCTTTATATAGCACACATACATAATTAGACAGTAGACAGATACCTCATTGACCATTTTGCAGGTCCATTTACCATATTTATATTTTGTACTTCTACAGATTTTTCTCTCTGTATTATTTGTTTAATTTACTCCATTTATCAAGACCTTCATATGATCACACATTAGTGGATTTCATGGCACTGCTATGATGACTATAAATACGAGGACAACCCAACAAGGTGAATCAACAAGGGTGGTGTGTCCACTAAACTGGACAGTAAGTGTACACACTGCTCTGTATGACCTACTTCGACCAGTAACACACATTACCACATTAGCATCACTGCAGTATTAAAAATGATCCACCACCCAAATAATACCTGCTTAGTGAGGTCCTGTTCTGACCATTAAAGGATGAGGTTATGCTGTACAAAATGCTCCTATATGGTATAAGTAGACAAAATGACAACATGAGTAGATATAAAGCAACTCTACCTACTATATTAAACAGCAAGTGTAATAAATCAGTACAAACTCTACAAACCGGATTCCAAAAAAGTTGGGACACTAAACAAATTGTGAATATAAACTGAATGCAATGATGTGGAGATGGAAAATGTCAATACTTTATTCGTAATAGAACATAGATGACAGATCAAAAGTTTAATTTGAGTAAATGTAACATTTTAAAGGAGAAATATGTTGATTACAAATTTCACAGTGTCAACAAATCCCACAAAAGTTGGGACAAGTAGCAATAAGTGGCTGGAAAAAGGAAATTGAGCATATAATGAACAGCTGGAAGACCAATTAACTCTAATTAGGTCAATTGACAACATGATTGGGTATAAAAAAAGCTTATCAGAGTGTCAGTGTCTCTCTGAAGCCAAGATGGTAAGAGGATCACCAATTCCAACATTGTTGGGCAGAAAGATAGTGCAGCAATACCAGAATGGTGTTACCCAGCGTAAAATAGCAAAGACTTTTAAGTCATCATCATCAACCGTGCATAACATCGTCAAAAGATTCATAGAATCTGGAACAATCGCTGTGCGTAAGGGTCAAGGCCGTAAAACTCTACTGGATG
>BRDA01010764.1:0-27143 GCA_036984385.1 Crenuchus spilurus
TTGTGGAAAAATATCAACAATCTCAAGGTTACAAATCCATTTCCAGAGATCTTGATGTTCCTTTGTCCACGGTGCGCAACATAATCCTAGGTCATTGGTCTTCCAGCAGGACAATGACCCCAAACGTATTTCAAAAAGCACCCAGAAATGGATGGAAAAAAAAGTGCTGGAGAGTTCTAAAGTGGCCAGCAATGAGTCCGGATCTAAATCCCATTTAACACCTGTGGAGAGATCTTAAAATTGCTGTTGGGAGAAATCACCCTTCAAATATGAGACTTGGAGCAGTTTGCAAAAGAAGAGTGGTCCAAGAGTGTAAGAAGCTTGTTGATGGTTATAGGAAGCGATTGATTTCAGTTATTTTTTCCAAAGGGTGTGCAAACAAATATTAAGTTGAGGGTGCCAATAATTTTGTCCGGCCCATTGTTGAAGTTTTGTGTGAAATTATGTCAAATTTGCCTTTTTTTCCTCTGTTTTTTATGTTGTTCCAATACACACAAAGGAAATAAACGTGTATAACAAAGCATGTGTAATTGCAATAATTTTCTGGGAGAAATACTTCTTTTTCTGGAAAAAATTCAGGGGTGCCAACACTTTCGGCCATGACTGTATATTAGAAATTGCATAGAGATATTAGACTATACATCCATCCATCCATCCATTATCTACCGCTTTATCCGGGGCCAGGTCGCAGAGGTAGCAGTCTGAGCAGGGAAGCCCAAACCTCCCTTTCCCCAGACACCTCAGCCAGCTCCTCGGGTGGAACACCGAGACATTCCCAGGCCAGTCGAGAGATATTGTCTCTCCAACGTGTCCTGGGTCTTCCCCGGGGCCTCCTCCCGCGGGGACATGCCTGGAACACCTCCCTAGGGAGGCGTTCAGGGGGCATCCGAAACAGATGCCCGAGCCACCTCAGCTGGCTCCTCTCAATGTGGAGGAGCAGCAGTTCTACTCCGAGCTCCTCCCGAGTGATCGAGCTTCTCACCCTATCTCTAAGGGAGCCCCCAGCCACTCTGCGGAGGAAACTCATTTCAGCCGCTTGTATCCGCGATCTCGTTCTTTCGGTCATTACCCAAAGCTCATGACCATAGGTGAGGGTAGGAACGTAGATTGACCGGTAAATCGAGAGCTTTGCCTTTTGGCTCAGCTCCTTCTTTACCACAACGGACCACTGCAGCGACCGCATTATTGTGGAGGCTGCAGCAATCCATCTGTCAATCTCATGCTCCCTTCTTTCCTCACTCGTGAACAAGATCCCGAAATACTTAAACTCCTCCAATTGAGGCAAGACTTCTCCACCCACTTGGAGAGGGCAAGCTACCCTTTTCCGGTCGAAAACCATGGCCTCGGACTTAGAAGTGCTGATTCTCATCCCAGCTGCTTCACACTCGGCTGCAAACCGCCCCAGTGCATGCTGAAGGTCCTGGTTTGAAGATGCCAAAAGGACAACATCATCTGCAAATAGCAGAGATGAAATCCTATGGTCTCCAAACAGGACTCCCTCCGGCCCTTGGCTCTGTCTTGAGATCCTGTCCGTTAAGATTATGAACAGAACCGGTGACAAGGGGCAGCCCTGTCGGAGTCCAACATGCACCGGAAACAGGTCTGACTTACTACCGGTAATGTGAACCAAACTCTTGCTCCGATCATACAGGGACCGGACAGCCCTTAACAAAGGGCCCCGGATTCCATACTGCCGAAGCACCCCCCCCATAGAATACCATGAGGGACATGATTGAATGCCTTCTCCAGATCCACAAAACACATGTGGACTGGTTGGGCATACTCCCATGAACCGTCGACCACTCTATGAAGGGTATAAAGTTGGTCCAGTGTTCCACGGCCAGGACGAAAACCGCATTGTTCCTCTTGGTTTGACTATTGGCCGAATTCTTCTTTCCAGTACCCTAGAGTAGACCTTACCAGGAAGGCTGAGAAGTGTGATTCCCCTGTAATTGGGGCGCACTCTCCGGTCCGCTTTTCTGAAAAGTGGGACCGCCACCCCAGTCTGCCACTCCAGAGGCACTGTCCCAGACTGCCATGCGATGTTGCAGAGGCGTGTCAACCAAGACAACCCCACAACATCCAGAGACTTAAGATACTCAGTACGAATCTCATCCACTCCCGCTGCCTTGCCACTGGGGAGTTTGACAGACATGACAGAGGGATTTAGGAGATCTTCAAAGTATTCCATCCACCGTGTGACAATATCCTCAGTTGAGGTCAACAGCTCCCCACCGGCACTGTAAATAGTGTTGGTAGAGTACTGCTTTTCCCTCCTGAGGTGTCGGACGGTTTGCCAGAATTTCTTTGAGGCCGACCGATAGTCCTCCTCCATGGCCTCACCAAACTCCTCCCAGCTCTGTGTTTTTGCTTCTGCTACTGCCCGAGCTGCAGCACACCTGGCCTGCCAATACCTATCGGCTGCCTCAGGAGTCCCAGAGGCCAACATGGCCTGATAGGACTCCTTTTTCAGCTTGACGACATCCCTTACCTCCGGTGTCCACCACCGGGTTCGGGGGTTGCCGCCACGACAGGCACCAGTGACCTTGCGGCCACAACTCCATACAGCAGCATCAACGATGGAGACAGAGAACATGGTCGACTCAGACTCAATGTCCCCCACCTCCCTCGGAAGTTGGTAGAAGCTCTCCCGGAGGTGGCAGTTGTAAACCTTCCTGACAGAGTGCTCAGCAAGACGTTCCCAGCAGACCCTTACAGTATGTTTGGGTCTTCCAGGTCTGTCCAGCTTCCTCCTCTGCCAGCAGATCCAACTTACCACCAGGTAGTGATCAGTTGACAGCTCAGCCCCTCTCTTTACCTGAGTGTCCAAGACATAGGGCCGGAGATTAGATGAAACAACAACAAAGTCGATCATCGACCTCCGACCTAAGGTGTCCTGGTGCCATGTGCACCCACACCAGCCCGCCTCCGTTCACCATGAGCAACTCCAGAGAAATGAAGAGTCCAGCCCCTCTCAAGAAGCTGGGTTCTGGAGCCCATGCTGCGTGTGGAGGTGAGCCCAACTATATCTAGCTGGTACCTCTCAGCCTCCCGCACAAGCTCAGGCTCTTTTCCCCCTAGAGTGGTGACATTCCATGTCCCAACAGCTAGCTGCTCTGTCCGAGGATCAGGCTGCCGAGGTCCCCGCCTTCGGCTGCCACCTAATCCACACTGCACCAGCCCCTTACAGTTGCCTCTGTGGGTGGTGAACCCACAGGAGGTCGGGCCCATGTCGCCAGTTTGGGCTGGGCCCGGCCAGGCCCCGTGGGCAAAGGCCCGGCCACCAGGCGCTCGCATACGAGCCCCAACCCCGGATATATGTATATAGACTATACATATTATGTAATAAATCACATAGCAAGATATTCTATACTATACATGTTACATAATAAACTACATAGCAATAGATATCAGACTATAAGCATTACATTAAAAACTATTGAGACATATTAGACTGTAAATATTAATTTATATTACAATCTACACAATAATATATTGGATGATAAATATATTAGAAAATGCATATAGAGATCAATATTAAACTGTAAATCTTGTATTTTTAGAAATTACATATAGAGATATTAGATTATAAATATATTAGAAACTACATAGAGGAAGATATATGAGGCTATAAATATTGTCTTATATTATACATCAAATACTGGTGTAATATGCTGTTGGTCATCCACATGCCACCAAAACAACTCTACAAGACCGCGGATGATCTCTTCTGGTATCTGACACTAAGACGTTAACAGTAGATCCTTTAATTTTTATTAGTTGTGAGGTGGATCCACAGATCAGACTTGCTATTCCAGCACATCCCACACATGGTCAGATTGAGAGCTGGGGAATTTGGAAACCAATGTTGGTCGGTACTGCTGACTGCTGACTGGAAGAACCTGACAAGCATTGCTACACTGGAGATTCTCTGACCCAGTTGTCTGGCTATGAGTATTTGAACCTTGTCAAAATCTCTCGCAGACAGACATTTTTCATCAGCATCCAGCTGAAAGAGTTGAGTGTTAGCTTATGTGTCTCAGACTTTTACATGTGCCATTGACATGAGACAATTACTGTCATTGACTTTTGGTGGTATTAATGATGTGGCTGATCAGTGTATAAGTAAATATGTCTCTATAGTAAATTTATTGCTCATTACTTCTCATACTAGGTCAGTCACTAAACCTACCACATCATATCACACACTGTGACAGAAAAGCCAGTGTGACCTCACAGTAAGACAGAGAGTGTACATCCTCTTTCATGTAATTTGGCCACAAAAGGGGAAGCAAATGAACAGTTCACTCCAGTCTTAACCTCAGTAATCTAGTAGTTTACAACCTTAAACCACAAAGAGCCATTTGTATCATTTGCTTTTATTTAACATTTGATAACTGACCCTAGAGAATATTCAGCTCACTGGTCATTTCAGGCACATCATGGCTTGGTCTGGTCACTTTCTTCTATCTCTTTTGCTGAAAAATGACAACAAAGGCAACTCCTGCAAGTAAATTGTTTATTTAACATCATCTTTAACATTTCTGTACATCAAGATTTGAGTCACATTGCAACATTAACCCTGTGGAACAAAGCACACACGCCCTTCCTTCAAAAGGGTGAAAAATAAGTTAACATCCTTAAAATACTGCCATAACAGTTCATTATGAACACAGAAAATTAACTAACCACCATACCTGGCAGCCTGTTAAGAGGTGCTTGCTTTTGACCATCACATGTGAAGGATCCTTTAACTTTTTATTGCATCTTTTCCACTGGCATGGTGCCGGTGCTGGTGCCATGCCAGCAGTTACATGCTTTGTACGGCACAAAATGTTTTTTGGCTGACAAAACTAGTTCTGTTCTGGCACCATAATCTTGCTGAACTGGTACCAGCAAACATGTGACACAAGTGGCCAAAGGATGGAGCCCTGGATAGTTGTTTGCCAGCATTTTCACAATTTACAACTAAAAGTGGATTTTGCAGAAGTAAAATGGAATAAATTTTCATTTGCTGGCCTCAGATGGACCAGGAAATCAATTGGTGCTTTGAACACATGACTGGTTGCCATATAAATCATCAAAAACCACCTCTGATATAGGTTAGTGAAGTAATTTTTTAAACCCTCCTTCTGAGATGCCATTTTAAATGTTGGAAAGAAGAGTGTCTTCCACTATGTGGTCAAAATCTTCCTCTGACTTCTGTTCACTTCTAGGTAAATGAACATTGCACTCTCAAACCAGTGGAAATGCTGGTAAAAGGTTTGTTGGTTCACAGAAACCAGCACCAGCTCGAGCACAAGTACCGGCACCTTTTTTTTTTTGTAGAAAAGTGTTGTAGTGTAATTTGTGTTGGATGTCTAGTTCCATATTTTCCAACATTTTCAGTTTCACTCTGCTCACTAGCTACATTAAAGGTGCTGTAAATGATTTTAGTCCAATATACATTTGGTAAATTTTAGCAAATATTTCCTGATGGTTTGCTTCCCCTCCAGTCTGTTTTCACATTGGAAAAAGTCTGGTGTTTGTACTCAGCCCTGGTTCTGTAAATGGGAAACAAATGAAGTGTCTCAGACTGAGAAACACAGCAATACTCCAGCCAGTCAGCAACAAGAGGTGTTGTTGCTCATGCACAGGACAGGGGAAGGGGGAGGGACAGAAGTGAAGACCCGTGTAAACATTGGTGGTAATTTGGACTGTGGAGAGACCTCTGAATTCTGAAATGCATGGAAAGGGATGAGGATGTTGATCAGTTCATGCTTGATAGGTGGAGAAGATTGACTTATTTTTGCTATTTTACAGACACAGAGCAGTATTGTTGTGTCCCGTTTATGAATCTTTGTCATAGATAATCACAAACTCTTCAGCAGCAGCAATTGTAGCAGCAGTTTACTAACCCACAAGCTAGCCTTGCCAAAGCTAATTACTTGCCATGATGATGTTCTCTCTATATTTCTTTTCATTCGCAAGCCCAGTTTCATTATTTGCAATGTGAGTGCATGACTTTTGGAGGTGGAGCTCCTGATGGAGCACTGAAGGAATGGGTATGTTTGTTTTACCATTGCGTTCAAATATTAGTAATCATTCTCCAGAACTCTATACAGCACCTTTAACAATACCAAGCGAAAGGAGCTGAAGAAGAATCGGCAGGTTTCAAAGAACCTTGTTAGAATGTTATATTTATGACTTCCAAGCATAAGTAGATAATTTGAAAAGAATAAAAACACATACTTTGACATTTCAAATTTCTATACATACATCTCTAGTGGGCTGATCGGGGTTGTTAAACATTTAGCTTTGCACACTGGGTTTTAGCCGGCAGGCTTTACGCAGTCTCCTGCTTTGGTGTGGGCATGCACGAAAGCTCTTGGCGTGTTTTTACTGACAGATATCCACACAAAGCTTGCAACAAGGGAAAAGAGACACACGTCTAGTGAAACTGAGATATAAAGGAAACCTCAGCATGTACGCTACCACAACATGTAGTGCTAACAGCTCCGCCTACAACAACCCTGTGGTGCAGGTGTCAGAATGGGAAATCACAGGGAGCAAGCTCCTTTTCTTTTGGCCATGGCCTTCTCCGCCATCTGTCTCTGCTGACTGTGGGCATGCCTGGGAAGAAATATAAAAATAAATCATTTTAGGATCTACAAACAAATATGAAAAGAGATTAATTGGAAATAGATTCATTTATACGTCAGTCAAAAGTTGATCCTCCTTGTACACAAAAAAACTCAGATCACAAATTCTACCAGACCTCTGAAGGTGAGCTGGGGTATCACCAAGACAATAGCTGCAGACACTTGTTGCTCCATTCCACAGATGCTCAGATTGAAATCTGGAGGCCTTTGTTTCTAGTATTGATGACTACCGATGGGGAACAGCCTACCAGACTTGCCATCTCAAAGATCTTATGATCGAGTCATAATACCTTAACAATTTGGTCCATGTCAAAGTCACTCTGCTTTTCACGGCTGCCCACTTCGCCCACATCCAATATGGCAACCTGTTCCCTTACCATCTAATATATCCCAAACCTTCATATGTGCCAGAATAATCAATGTTATTCATTTCACCCCTGAGAGTATAAGTTATCAATTGGACAGTAAATAAATATGGTTTTAATGGTATTCACACAAACAGGGACGTAGCACTAACTTCTGGGCCCTGTGCACTGCCTGTGCCCTATGCACAGCCTCCCTATTATTAAATATCATTTATATTTAATAAATAATTTAATATTTAAAGGAAAATAAAATTCCAGACTTCTCAAGGGCCCTCCCCATAGTTGGGGTCCTGGTAACTCAGTCTCACTTTTCATCCAATTACAACTTCCCTGCACTAGTATTACCACTAATGGGCTGATAAATAGACTTCTTTGGTTGCTGAAATTCAAATCATGTGCAGACAGTAGGACAAAAAACAGTAGGGCATCAACTCTATACAACACCATGTGAAGGTCAGAGATATATTACTGTAGATGAGGTGTCTTCAAATCTGGACCTTGAACCCAGTTGTCAGTTTGGGATTGTGCCATTTCAGTTGTACTGTCGATGTAACTCTTGGCCATACCTACTAGTACCTACTAAGTCCCAGACTTGAATATGGATTCAAGGTTCAAATTTGAACCAATTGTCCAGATTACAATCTGATCATCTGTGGGAGGTGCTGGAACATCAAGTCCCATCTGCAGTGGCTCCACCTCACAATTTCAGGACAGGAAGGTTCTGCTCAAAGATCTACTGCTTACATCTTGATGCCACAAAATGCTATTCTGATGGCATGTAGACAGAATATTAACCATATTAGCAAAATGATTATAATGTTATAGGAGATTGTGTATATCAGCTGATATTATCAATTATCAGAATTTTTAGAGTATCATGGAACTTACTCAAGTTTACACTTGCATTTATGAGTGTTCCAGTCCAACAAGGACCATGTGAATACACCAGAAACGTTGTGAGATTTTCATATATATTCATATATATAATGTTCTACCCCAACATGGTCTATGCTCTAAGACCCACACCTCAGCTGGGGAAGGGATTGGTAGCTGGAAAAGGCATTTTAGCAAAAAGATCATTGTCAAATGGTAGAGTGAGCATTGTATTCAAGACTCTATCATGTAAAATAATCATAATATCATGCTGGGATATGCTGGGAAACTGGGTTCTAATTAGATGGATCAGGTTTGTTTGTACACTAAAACACACAGGATTGGGTGCTTCAAGACCAGTACTCAAAATCCCAAAACAAGCAGGCTCATGTTTTTGGCCTGTCTTGGGCTAACCTGGTCAAGTCCTCCACGTCTACCAGCATGGCATCCTGCTCCACATGAAGTTCATCTCTCAGCAAAAGCAGTTGTACTAGTTCCTCATTCAGACCTACAGAAAGATCAGGAGTCAAATGCCAGACTTATTGCAAATTGTAAATTGCAAGTCACACGCTCTGGTAATTCATTTCATTTTTGAGTACTGACTGCCTGACTGACTGACTGGCTGACTGACCCAGTCAGAAAATGCAATACACCAAAACTACCACCAGACACCAAGCAATCAGCAGAACTAGTTTTAGGTGACTCCTCTAAAAAGCTTGGATGTTTTTCTATGCTCATTAATTGGAATTAGATATTTTGCTATGCTAATTTATTTAATTACATGTACATATATGTAAGTAATTACTTTTAAATTTACAACAATATCTAATCATGATGTAAAAAAAACATATTTGATGTTTTGCACAAAAATCAGCTTAATGATCCAAAAGTTGTTTTAATTAACTACAATCAAAAATATAAGTTATTTAACAAAATGTGAAAAAGAGGAGTTTCATTGCATTTACATTATGACTAAGTCCCCAATAAATTCACAGGATTCATTTTGTAGACCTAAACTTTCAAATATCATATATTTCATCAAATTTACAAGAAAAGTGTTAGATTCCATGGCAGTTGTTAAATAAAACATGCTAAAATGCATAAAAGAAAATATTTTATATGGTCTTGCAGAACAAAGACGCGCATTGTGAAAACAGTTTTGAGCCCTTTGAACAGTATCTTCACAACAGTTTAACTTATATAGCACCTTTCCACAACACTTTACAGCAGTTATACAGCAGTTATAAAGTACAAGAGTACAGTGCACACAGTTTCCCAGTCAGAGGGGGGAAGTCTTGTAGCATAATATTTAATGTAGCATCACATATAAGTGAAATACAGATCATTCAACCCAGGAAAATAGTGCATTAGCTCAGGAATGATACATTAGTTCACCTTGCATGACTATGTAAATCCAAATTGTCAAATAATGTCTAGACACTATTTTCAGAACCTACAATTAAGATACAACCTACTTAAATATAGAATTGTCACTGCATTTCAGTGCAAATGATCTGTTTTGCAAGAAAAGGCTTGTTTCATGGTCTGTGTCACAATGGCTATGAATTTGATAGGCTGTAACCATTAGGGTCTAATTAGAGCTACTGGAAATAAAGTGTTAATAGAGTTTTGGTGTTGTTGTGTGTAATTCACACTCACCCTGTATCTGTGAGTGGAGGTCATTGGTGATGACCTGTAGTTGACCCAAACTCATGTCCCTCATGTCCACAGGCCTCAGGCTCCTCTTCATCAAACTCTCACTAATATGTGGTAGGTGTGGCAGCTGAATTGAAAGAACAACAAATTGTCAGGATATTTTTTTAATTTATTAATTAGTAACCATATACAGTAATTATTACTTAAGATGCTGTGATATACTTAAGTGATGTCTCAATGAATGATAAGAAGCAGTTTAAAAAATATGGACTCCACATCTAAGATAACATAAGCTAAGTTCTAATGAAGCACTTATTGATGAACCTCAAATAAATATACTCAAGCTAAAGTCTTCATTTATTTAACTAATAAGAACCTTAATATAGTCTTGCGTTTGTACTTAGTAAAAGTCAAAATATCAGTGATGATAAATAAAATGGCTGCTAAAGATGACAAATTGTCTGATAAATCATTCCAAAACTATTCCATTTAATATTTTTTTAAAACCCAGTAATAGTCCAATGACAAGTGATACAATTAATTTACAAACCCGTTTCCAGAAAAATTGGAACACTATACAAATCAATAAAAACAGAAATCTGTAATTTGTTAATTAGCTTGAACTTTACTTAAAAGAAAATCTGTTAAATATAAACACATTGATGATCTTGATGATCTTACTTGTTAGCAGTTAATTGCTAATTTAATATTTTTCAGTGTTATTTTGCCTATTTGAAGCCTGTCACAGGCATCAATTACTACATTTGTTTATATTTAGCAAATAGTTTGTCAACCTAAAAAAACAATTAAAAACTATTAATGTCTTTTATTTACTTTTTTGTCTGTTGAATAAAAGATCAAGTAGATTAGCAAATTACAGATAAAATTTTTATTGCATTTTTATTTCTTGAAATTGGCTTTATAATTTATACAAAATTTCATCATCATAATTATTGGTTTATTACAATTAAGTAAGAAATAAAAGCTGTATTTGTGTTGATGCAATCTATTTTATTCATGTCAAAATTATTATTATATTGTATTTTTTAATCAAGACAATTCACAGCCGTACTTTTGTCATAGATAGATAGATAGATAGATAGATAGATAGATAGATAGATAGATAGATAGATAGATAGATAGATATACTTTATTAATCCCTTGCGGGAAATTCAGGAATATAACTTTTTTTCATATTTCAGCCTCATTATGGTGGAGAACTCTACTGTATGACACTGATGTTATCATGTGCGTAAAATGAAAACCAAAAGCAGAAGAAGCTCTCACAGCAAACCTTAGTATGTAGTCACCTTTCACATACTTTGTTAATTTCATGGAATAGCAAACTGTTGTTTTTGTGGCCAATAATCACTCAAAATTCTGTAATTGCACAAGGGACACTGATCAGTTCTCACATACATAGAAAGTCCTCTTTATCTGTGGAACACTCATGACTTTGAATCCTGGGACTGCCCTTTTAGTTTCACTTTCTCAGAGCCCAGCAGATTGCAGAGTGCAGTGGTTAAATGTGCTGTGAACACCCTTTCAAATAGAGTTTTACTTTTAAAGGAGTACTTATATCTGCCATTTCACAGGAATTCATATGAATCAACCTAATCAAAAGAAAACAATCAAGATTAAGGGGCAGATTTGGTTGTCTTTGTCATGTCTTAAATGAGGTGAAGTCCAGAAGAACTACCCTTGCTTGATCCATTGAATTTCTTTGTTAAATTCAGGTTGGACAATTAGTCTAACAGTCCAAACCACAGTGTAAACAAACCATCCCAGTGTATTAGAAACCCCTATATTGCACTTCCAATCACGGGCCAATTTATGAGAAACAGTGGAAACACACCAAAACTGCCATCATATGACAAAAACAAACAAGCAAACATGGGTATTTCCTAATGTCATTCATTGTAAGGATGGCTTAATGTGTTGTAGGTGAGTCCCCAGAATTCAGATGCAATTTGTTAATCTTTTAAAGCACAGTTGCAAGACAAAGTTTGGAATTACTTAAATTTCTGCATTGATTACTAATAAAATGTGTGGTCTGATCATTATCTAAGTGACAACTATTGATGAAACTGTCTAAGCTAATAACAGAGAAACACTACTGTACTTGTATTATTGGGCACATTGAGTAGGCATCTACAGTGTAGGCAAAATGTAAGAGAAACCTTAAATTTAATAAACCACTTTAGCAGAACCACCTCCAACATTTCAAGAAGTAGATTTCCACAACTTTGATGAGCTGTTTTGGACAGTTTCTTTTTGCAAATGTTTCAGTTTATCATTTTTTCTGGGATGCCTTGTATGCACAGCTCTCTTCATGTCATGTCATCTCGATAGGATTAAGGTCAGGTGATTCCAAAACTCAGATCATCTTCTTTTTTCCAACATTATTTAATTGATTTACTTGTGTGCATTGTTTTGTTGTTGTCCCCAGCATCACTTTTGCTTGAAGTCATACACTAGTGCCTTTGCATTTGTCACGCTTTGTATTGTCCTGTCTCTTTAAGTTTGTTCCTGTCCAGCCCCGCCCATTATTGTATCCACCTATGCCTCATTTAGTTTCCTTTATTTAAACCTTCCTGTGTGTGAATGCCTTTGCGAGTCATTTTGTTCTGTATCCCTTAGCCTATTTCTCCTTTATTCTGATGTGTCAGTCTGCTTATTACTTGTATCACATTTCCAAGTGTGTCTGCATTCCCATCATCTCAGCCCTCACCAGACAACATTCTCCTGTAAAATGCTTTTAGTCTCTTGAATGTATTGTTCCTTCAATGATCACAAGGTATCCAGACCCTGAGGCAGCAAAGTAAACTGTGATGCACACTCCATCATGCTTCACAGTTGGAATGAAGTTTTGGCATGCACTGTTCTTTCAAGCATAGTGATGTGCATTTGTGCTGAAAAAGTTCCACTTTTGTCTCACAGAAATATTTTTCCCAGAAGCTGAGGAACTTCAAATTTGAGATGAGACATAATGCTTGTTGGGCAGTATTTTATCAGGCTTTGTATGGCTTTATTTAATGGGCTAAGCACCTGTGAAACTCACACTTAGCACTTGGAGAACTTATTAACACTCAACACAGTCAATAAAAAACATTAACAGTACAACTGTTTGTGTGTTGTTAGTTTAGTTAGATTGTGTTTGTCATTATTGTGATTTGGAAAATGTTCAGACCACATTCAATTAATAATCAATGCAGAAATCCTTGTAATTCCAAATGATTTGCTGTTTTCTTGCAACTGTATAGAGGCATAAGATATTGGACCTTCATTCATCATTGGTTAGTTTTTCTGACCACTGGTCCACTACTGACCATATATTGTTTGGGTGGTGGACCATTCTAAGCATAGTATTTTGTTATTCAGTATGTTTATACAGTACATATTAAAATATTATAATTAAGGATGCACCAAAATGAACATTTTTGGGTGAAACCAAACTAAATGCAACATTTTTTCTAAGGCCGAATATCGAATATGGTTTTTCATTAACATAAATCATTATAAAACTATTAACTTTCCAAAATAAATATTGTAGTTAGTCAGGAATCTGTCTGTCTGTTTTAATAAGTTGGTTTGACATCATTAAATTTAATAACATTAATTTATTAATATTTTATATTTGTATGTAAAACAAATGTTAGAAAAATGACACAACAAGACAATATATGAATATGTATGAAGATGCATGTATGTTACATTATTATTAATGTTTAATTAAAAATTAAACAAAATCATGAAAATGTCTCAAATCAATGATGTAAGTCATGTGGATGTATTGTATGTTTTCTACTTCCATTTCACCACCAAACTCGCTCTGTGCTGGTGAATCTGTTTTTGGTTGGTGAGGAAAAGCACAATTCTGAATGTCCAAAAAGGTAACAGTGTTGTTAAAAATGTCATAGTTCAGCATAAATTATTAATTATTTTCTCTTATTTGCCAAACACGAAAGTATGTTTTTGGCAAAAGATTTTGATTGCTGAATATTCGGTGCATCCCTAATTATAACACAGATGCAAAAGGGTAGATGTTTTAACAAATTATAAATTATAAATGATATACTGTAATTAATAGACTCTCTGGCTGAAGATGCCATCACTAGTTTTAATATATGAGTAACTCTGGATAAGAATGTTATAACTTAATTCTGGATCATTTTATTAGAACTTCACTCTGGATTTTTCTATTTTATAAGTGGAGTGCTGACCAGGTCAGCCACTGGGGATCTGCGGTGCAGCTGGATCTGTCTCTCCACCTCCACCTGCATGCGGGCCATGGGCCGGGCTAGAGCAAGTGCCCCACGGGCTTCCTCCTGCAGCCGCCGCTGCACCCGCCAAAACTCACAGTCCTCTGGCTCTAGATCCTCCTCTCCTGTATCTCGGTCTGACAAGGAGGAGCTCTGTTTACTCTGTACACAGAGCAAGATGAACATCTAGGTCAGGACTAAGGCAGTGTACCATCAGTAATATTATACTTAAACACATGAGCATAAAGTCCTTTAGCTATTAAAATTCTAATACCATTGGAGATAAAGGTGTGTCCAGGCTCGTCTCTGTTCTGCTGTCCTCCGCATCACTGTCCTTATCACTGCTGCTGTCGTTCACAAAGCACATCTGCAGGTTCACCCCATTCTGAAGCCTGAAACCCAAGAACAAAGAACATTTCAGGATTGGTCAGTAAAAATAAACATTAGATCCCAGAAATAGCACCAGTGTATGAAATCATCTCACTCTGATCTACACTCTTAGAAAATTTATTTCAAATGACACTGGTCTCTGATTTAAAATAGCATAAACTTGTGCAGCATTACTTCATCTCAATGTCTACTTGACTCCACCTACTTTACAGGTCCACTATACACCAATCAGCCACAACACTGAAGCCAATTTGCTGTTGGCCTTCCATGTTCCACCGAAACAACCCCAACCCAGAGTCATGGACTGTAGAAGACCTCTGAAGGTCTCCTGTGATATGACACCAAGATGTTAGCAGCAGATGCTGTAAGTTGTGACCTGGAACCAGACTTTTTTGTTATATCACATCCCACATATGCTCATATTAAGATCTGGGGGAAGGAGGAGGAAGGAAGGAAGGAACGTTACACTTATATAGCGCCTTTCTAGATACCCAAGGACGCTTTACAATCAACACACTCCATTTACACACACTCAACCACAAACACCGGTGAGAAGCGGCAGCCTAATCGCGCACAGCGTACTCTCAACCGGAAGCGACCGTCCACCTGGAGGACTGCATCGAGCACTAGGGGGATCACCCAGGACAGAGTGCCAACCATATCTGGGCATACATACATACATACATACATACATTCATTCATACACAGACATACACATTCATACATACCAGGGTAATTTTTTTTTAGAGTAGCCAATTCACCTGATCTCCATGTTTTTTGGACTGTGGGAGGAAACCGGAGACCCCGGAGGAAACCCACGCGGACACGGGGAGAACATGGAAACTCCGCTCAGATGCGGACTCGAACCCAAGACCTCAGTGCTGAGAGGCGAACGTGCTAACCACTAAGCCACCGTGCCGCCCAATTTATATGGGGGGATTTGGAGGTCATTTAGTTTAGAACTGGAGCTGCAATGATAATGCTGCAAACACTAGGACTCAATAGTCATCAAAATAGCCCAGTCATTTCCATCAAAATACATCACCAGATCTTCAAGTCTCAATTCATTCAACCCCTATCCACTAGTCTGTGAGACCTTCAGATCCTAATATCTTGATGAAATAAAAAAAATTGGAGATGTATTTTTACAGATTTAACTTGGCAAATTAGGTGAATTCTTAGCCTCACAGCTACTAGCATTGTAGCATTCAAGGCACTTAACATTTATGACACAGCAGGAATGAGGCCCTCCCCTCCTACAAACTATATGTACAGTTTTTAATTCATATAAATTATTATAAAATTACTAACAATCATTTCCCAAAATAAGTCTTGTAGATGGTCAGGGATGAATTTCTGTATTTCAATGACTTGCTTGACATCATTAGGTTTAATAACTTTTAAAATTATTTTATATTTGTATATAAAACAAATGTTAGAAAAATTAAATAAGACAATAATATATGAATATATATAGATGTATGTATGTTACATTATTATTAATATTTCATAAAAAACATGAAAAAATCATGAAAATGTCTAAAATTACGTCTAAAACATAGATGTTTTGTGTGTTTGAGTGTCATTGACTACAGACACTGAAACACAACATTTCTTCTGGTAATTGTGAGATGGTCCCTAAGACTGCAGCCACTGGAGTATACACAATACAACTAACACAACACAAGCAAACACAAACACAAAACTAACATAAACTAATACAAGCACAAGCTAACAAACACAAAGCTAATTGGCTGTATTCTGGCTTTATCAAAACAAGTGTAGTTTAGTAAAAGTTGTGGTTGTAGTCTGTTGTCTTCTTCCATTTTACCGCCAAACTGTAACTGTGCTGGTGAATCTGTGTTTTGTTAAGTGGTGAGGAAAAGCAGAATTCTGAATGTTAAACAAGTGTCCAATATTAAGCTAACTTTACCGGAGTGAAGTTACACTCTGTTCCTGTCTATGGCCAAAAACTAGGAAATAGTAACGGTGCCCTTAAAAACGTCATTGTTCATTATACTTTATTCAGCCTTTTCACTTATTTCAGTTGCTGAATATTTGGTACATCCCTAATGTGATGAATTTGAGCCCATCAGCTGTTTGAATGTAGGATGAGTTTAAATAGCCCTATTTGGCCTGAATAAATTATTTATAACCATAAGTTTTACTTGATATTTTGGATATCTTTAATATTAGTGTAAATGTGGAAAGAAACCCCCTTCTATCAAAAGTGTTACTTTATTATTTACCAACTGGACTATTAATTGCCTAAGTTAAGTCTGCCTTTTGACCATCTTACCACAACTGCACACACAAGGAGCCCCATAATTAGATAATTAAACTAAAGGGAAAACTCCTTCCTCAAAAAAACTGATCTCGAAAGAATTGAAATAGAGGAGCTGCTTCAATTGTTTCTGCATTTGTAACCATTTTCACTTCCCCCTGCGATGCCCCTGCTGAACCCCACGTTCACTCCATCACTACTCATCAGGAAGTGTTTCTCTGCTTAGTCAAAATAAAAGTGACAATTCCAATAAAAACCTTTTTGTCTTTTACTATTTCCTAACCCACTTCTGCTTATGTGGTTCCCATAGTAGTTTTCATATTATCTACATTAGACATCCATATATTGAGCTTCCATCTTAGCTTCTTTAGCTTTGCATTTCCAGTGCAAAACTAAAAAGTTATACTTTGGACACCAAACATGGCTGATCAACTGGATTAAAAAAGGGGACAATTCCATTTTTTTGCACATTTCATTTTTCCATTTTTTACTTCAACAGTAACTGAAACCTTTGAGTATGGCCTTGATGGACTTGGATGCTGGAGCTAGCAGTCAAGTATTTCATATCTCCAGACTGCAGACACAGTGCTCTGCCCTCTACTGGAGACTGAGCCAATAAACTCTCTGGCCAGTTGATCAATAACATTCCTCTTTTAGCTCCATTTACTGATGTATAGTTGCTGTAGCTCACCTGTCCATGAATGGTGGAAGCCCTTCATCAACAGTCAGTTTCTGCTCACATAGCTGCTGTTTTTGGGTGGTGGTCCACTCTCAGTGTAGCAATGATAAAAACTTTTGTTAAAAAACCCTCCCATGATACTCCCATGTAAATGTAACTGCTGAACCAAGAAATTGACCAGAATGAATGAGGTAGAGGAGGTTGAAGAAGTCTACAGTCTGTAATTGTAGACTGCTAGAGTGGAACTATAATGCAGGTATAGCGTATAAACTGGACTTTGAATAGAAACTCAGTATAAGCAGATACTCAGAATATGTGTGTATTTGGGAGACATATGGACAACACTGAGGTATACAATTCAACACAAAAGTACACACACACACATACATCAGACACACAATGTGCATCTTTTGAACTTCACTTTTCTTTCACTTTGTCACAAGTCTTTTTGATTTTTGGTTGATTGTTGTTGTTTTCTAAATTCTGTTCTGTCCAATTGGCCATTTTCATTTTCCTTGTTTGAGTTGATCTGATTATAAAATTTGTCATGAATGTGTATGGTGCAGTCATTCTAAATCATGGCTCAGTGGACAGGTTTGAGGTTTAAAGGGACATTTGTAACCAAAGGTGTCCCTGTAACCCCAGAGTCCTTGTAATGTGGGTATGTATTCAGGAACTTTGTCCCCGTAAATCATAAATACCAACACACACAAATATACACAAACACACTTCTACCCACCGTGAGGACAGGCAGTTTTTGCCGCCCTTACTGCAGCCGGTGAAGAAAGCAGGGCCGTCGTCATAGAAACTGCCGAGGGCCAGCTTCTGCCTGATCGACTCCCTCTCGTTCCTCTGGGCCTACACACAAACACACACACAGTGTGCATGGTAAATAAATGATGAAGCTAGTTCAGCCGTGAAGAGCCAGCACCAAGCGATACGCGCCTGTTTACTACTGAGTGCTGGGAAGAGTATAACCACAGTAAATGTGTTGTAAGACTTGAATCTGAGTGGACACAAAGATCTTGGTGGTCAATTAGTTGTGATTGGGATTGGAAGGGTAGAGAAGTGAAGACTGTCCATGTGCTGGAAGGAAAATCATTGAATAGTAGCTTCAGTTTTGCTGTATCTTTAATACAGACCTGCTGTCCATCACTTTACGAGCCTCATCACAATATTATAACCATCTTAACCATGTATCTGCTTCACAGGCTAAGACGTAGCAGTGTTTGTGCAATGCTGATCCCTGATACTTTCCTTGTTTCTCCTGTGTTTGTTATAGATGTTAACTGGGCCAGAGTGGTGTGTTGTTGTTCCCCTCAGGCCTGTGAGGCACTACTGTTAAGCCACTCTATGTATGAATCTTTCCTACACCTTTCCTACGGCCACTCTAAGAACATCCCACAGTTTCTGATTTCTGAGATATTACCATGCTTCACCTGTACCCTAATATCATGCGCTTTTAGACATCAGTTAAATCACATCCTGTGCCCTTGAGAATTGTTTTACACTCTGCTACAACTGACTGGTGTGTTCACTTATTTATACATGCAGCAAACTCTGTGAGTTCCTTTCAAACCAGAGGAAGTCATAATATTCTGATATGACTGTGTATATCTGCCTTTCACAATGCAAGGAACAGTTAGTGACCCCCCACGTACAACTGCACTCACTCGCTCTCTTAATTTGTTAACACTTCACTTTACGCCAGCATTAATAAGGCTACATGACACCTACATAGTCTTGCCATGACATAACGTTACATAAACAACAATAAAGGTTTATTTCAATTGCAGTCATCAGTCATTTGCTAGATTTGCTCAGGAGATGGCTGTTGAAATGAGACACTGGAAATATGGATGCACGTTTATATGTCGTATGCGTGAGTCATGTTGCCTTATGAATGCTGATCTAATGTAAAGTGTTACCTGCTCTTAATGGTGTTATGTAATAACAGAAGTTTGGGAGTTCATGCTTTATATAAACCCTTCCATTCTACCCACCCCTCGTGACAAAAACTTCACAGCCACCACCACCCTGGCACCTCCCAATTCTTAACTTTCCATAACTTCACTTCTCACTCATCTGTTATTCATAAAGGGGTGGGTCTCGTTTCAGGCTCCATCAGCCAAGCCAGTGAGAACTCCAGCCCAACTTCCCAAGGTTCCCCTCCCCTTTCTCACATACCTTAATCATTATGTGGCACTTTCCTAGAAAACATATGTTTAGGGTTCTACCAAATTCACAACCATAATGTCCTCACAGACCATTAAATGTGCCTCTTCTCATGAAATGAACATTTGGTGTGAAATGTTGATAAGTGTACAGATGTAAGTTTCTGAAAATAGCATGTAGACATTATTTGTATGTAGACATTTTGAATTCATGTAGCCATGTGAGGTGAAATACTTGAATTGATAACTTTGACACTAAAGCTGAACTAAGGCAATATTTTCCAAGGTTGAGTGAGCTGTGCCTTTCTGAAACATAATGCTACATTGTAGTTAGTAGACTTCCTGAGAGATATTCACCCACCAGGGGCGTAGCAGCAAATTCTGGGCCCTGTACACTCTCAATGTCAGTGGGCCCCTATAAACGCCAGTAAACAAGGCACATGAGCAAAAAAGGGGGGTATTTATTTAAATAAAAAAGCATAAATAAGGTTTTAAGCTACAAACATCAGATTATGTTGATGTAGGCCATTTACATGTTGATATATGCGGCAGAAATATTGCTGGTGGATCATTTATTAAGTCTCAGCACAGAGTTTCACTTTTAGCTCTGCTGTATTAGTAGACAATAGGCTTTAGCACACACACTGAACCAAAAGACTAACTTACCTTAAACTTAAGGTAAACAACTCGCATTTAGGCAGCAATTCTACCAGTCAGTCGCCTCTCTCTCTCTCTCTCTCTCTCTCTCTCTCTCTCTCTCTCGCCACTGTTTGTTTCTGAAACTGGTTAAAGTTGATAACTAACGTTAGCGGCTCATAATTGTCTTTATACTTACAGCCGCAAGCAGCCTGGTTGGCAACTAACTAAACTAACGACTTCACGTGAGTCTACAAAAATCAGCAGCAGCTGTCTGGAGTGGATTACTTTAACTTTAATTGGACTTTGCATAATAAGAAAACTAGGTTCACCTTTGGGAAAGAAAGCCGTCAACACGTCTCCCCTCCTTCTGCCTTCTTTCTTTTTCCTCCCTTTCTTTCTTCTTTTAAAATCCTGATTTCTGCTTTTTAGCAGCATGATGTGTAACACCATCATTCAATCAATCTAGGCTCACTGACGTTACACTTGTCGTTAGTCGCTGTTGGGCGGACTAAACCATTTTGGGCCTCCAAGAGGGGGCCCCAGTATGTCCAATATGTTGAGAGGACTGTGACTAAAGTTCATTCCCTCAGTTGATATTATCAATATATTTGAAATATGAATTAATAAATAATTAATTTGAGGACCCAATTCATTCAAAATAAAAACAACCAAAAAAAAAAAATTTAATTCAGGATTTTTATGGGCCCCTCTCCCTACTCGGGCCCTGGGTAGTCAGGTCCACTTTTCCCCCCACTTCCATGCCCCTGCACCCACATATATCGACTCTTTCCTGATAATTGGAGTGAGTCTAGGCCAAACTGTGTGTGTGTGTGTGTGTGTGTGTGTGTGTGTAATGATTACTGTAAAGTGTACTAGGTTGGATAGGCTATATGAATTAAACTGTAAGAAAGATGTTTGAGGGCTCAAGACTGCACTCATAATGCACAGTCTGTTAGATGATCAAGTTTTATTTATCAACTTCTATAAAATCTAAAACTTTTCTTTTAAAATCCACAGAGTCTTGGAACATTTACATTGAGTTTGAAATTGTAATTTATTAATTTATTTTCTAAAATTTCAATAAGGTTCAATGACCAACAGGGTTATGCCAATAAAACTATTCTTATGAAACTAAGGATAAAAAATGATATTCTTAAGTGTATTGCTAATTGCTTTGGCAATAAAACAACTTGTAACATGCATGCCAATAAAGAGTCAAGCTGGGACAGGGGCATTCATGTTTTAGGTCCCTATTAAACCCTTACAGTAAATTTAACCAATGGGAACCATGGGGCGTTGTTGGTGTCTCGATTGAAAGAGAGGGGCATTCCTCTTGTAGTTGAGGAACACCCTTACCCCTAAAACCTGACCAGCAGATGTATTCTATGGACTAACTGCTGAACTTGAATGTGAAATAATCTAAGGGTAAGGGCACACCATTGACAGTCTTTCTAAGACACATTTTTTAAAAATGCCAGTATATGGCCGTGATTACAGTATCACAGTATATCACAATATATAGTTATAAACCCTGTATCATATTGCCAAGTTCATGCCAATACACAGTGTGAGCTCTAAGGCCTTAAAC
Source organism: Crenuchus spilurus (assembly GCA_036984385.1). NCBI lineage: Eukaryota > Metazoa > Chordata > Actinopteri > Characiformes > Crenuchidae > Crenuchus > Crenuchus spilurus. The sequence continues at coordinate 21,552 of BRDA01010764.1, forward strand.
ATGTATGAGCATGATCTTCACAAAAATAACATCAGCAGCTTCTTCCCATGGCAACACCAGCGATCATGATGTGAAACGCTTAATGTTATTGCTACAGCCGTCATCATCATCCATCTCCAAGGCACCACCTCCACACTCTCCTCCTTCATTGTCTCCCTCCCCCATTTACCCTTCTGGGACTAGGCCGAAAGTGAGGATACTGTGAGGAGGAGTATTCACACCACCCCGTCCCGTTCCCCAAAGCAGGAAAGAAGAACATCTGCCAGCTCTTCTCTGTACACTAGAGCCACACCCCATTCCCTTCATCTCCGGTTAAATTTGGCAACGTCTCCCACTGGGTTTAGGTTAGTCTGAGGTAGGCCTGCTGTGGATGAACAGAAAGAAGGCAGATTCCATGATGCACCATAACAATCGTCAATCAAGTCAAGACGCTTTTGAGTACATTCGATGGAGGTTGAAGTCCTCCCACCCTCTGCTAAAGAGAACCATGATTCTATTCAGTGGACTGATAAGACAGTTTCTGGACCAGACGCCTACTCCCACACCCATACATACAGGATTATAAAAACTATTAGTACCAGCATGTAGCAAACCAACATATCACTCACTAACATATCAATGATCAAATCGAATGGAACAGATAGAAATAGTCTTGAGTTGTATATCCTTCCTACGTATCAATCAGGACCTAATCAACCCTGCTGCATCATGAAGCTGTTTTCACAAACTGCATCCAGGTCAAGGTGCCTAAATATAGGCATTTCCTCGCACAACCAAGCCAGTGGTGGATCAAGCTCCCAAAAGACTAAAATCCTGCTCACCTGGTAGAGGCATTTCTCCTGGTGCACCATCCTTCAGCATGGCAGAGTGCAGCAGCAGCAACCGCCCTGCCTAACACTGCAGTGTGAGATGCTTCCCCAGAGAGCAGCCGCTCTACCTTGACTACACACACACATACACACCATGCACAGAGAAGGGGAGGAGGGAGTGTGAGAGAGAGAGGGATAGAGAAAGCGAGAGAGAGAGCGAGAGCACAATCTTCCTTCCAGGCACTCCAGAGAAGGGACTAAGTGGCTCTACAAGACACGGAGATGGGAGGGGGTCCCACATTCAGACTCATAGTCACATTGTGTTGTGTACATTGAAGCTGATGAAATAAGAGAATCTTCTGATTTGCTTCAGTAAGCATTTCCATTGCCTGACAACCCGTAATGTAATGTAGCTGAAACTAATTTGAGCATTATATGAGCATTATATTAGCATTTTCAACCAAAGGCCTGCAACTGTGCTGACTTAAACACAATACTTCTGCCCAAGATTCAGCACTGACTCTTGTTCCTTAGTTGGTGGGAAACCAAAGACCAGAGTCCAGCACAATTTGGCAATTTTTTTTATCAGCAACAAAACCTGATAAAAAAAATAATGAGCTGTATCAGGAGTGCTTGAGCAGGGATCTCATCAGACTGTGCAGGAATTCTGCCATCTGGGACCATAGCACCACACCTCTGCTTTAACCTTTTCAAATAAAAAAAGTGGGAAGACTTCTGAGACTCCTATGTACAGCTCAGAAAACAAGAAAATTAATTCTCAACCAAATCAAAGCTCACCTTTCTCAGCCCAGGCAACCAAACTGAAGATCTGTTATTGTTGACACATTATGAGAAGAATCAGTTTACTTGTAAAGATGGTAAAGGCTTGTACATGATTCCTCTGACTGCATCCATCCATTCAGTTGCTGACCCAAACAGAAGACAAGATGTTCTGGAGAAACACTATCTGTCTTTATAATAGAGTAATTATTATTAATAGTGTTTAACCAGAACAAAATGAGTTTTTGTGGCCATTATGGATATTATGCATGCACATAGCTCCACAACAAAGGTGGAAGGGATGGGATTTCCATTTCATGCCTTTACCAGCAAACTGATTTGCTTTTTTTATTTGAAAGGTGTGTGAATCAGACACCATGTTGAGCATTACAAGCGATCCCATTCATTTTTCAATCAGTGACTGATCTTCTTGCATTATGATTATAATGCCTTTTCTGTGGTCACCCCTGCACACGCAACAACTACGCCTCTGAACATACGCAAAAGAAATTGAAGAACAATCGCATAAACCTGACTTTAAAAATCAGTCTTGAATTAACTATAGCTTTCAATAGACCTCCACAAGGAGATGGTAATCATGCTATCTGGTGTGAACCATTTGTGGTTGACTGATTCCATTTGTTCACACCACAGAATTGTGAATTGTAGTTTATGGACCATGTACATAGTCCTCCAGAATGAATGTAGGATATGAAAAATTATATTTGTATATGTTCCATTCTGACTTCCAAAACATCTGCTTATTCCATGTGAATCTGCAGTCCCATTTGCAGTTAATCATGTGAAAATTCATTTAGTACAGAACTGCTTAAGTGCACATCTGGAATCAGCTATGGTGGAATGGACCAGGACTGGACTTGGTTCTTAGTCAATTTGTACTTTTTTGACAAATCTATGTTCTTTGGTCTCATGAAGTAGGAGATAAATGTTCTTGTCTTTGTTAGCTGCTGTAGGAATATAAACCAAAAAATCTGCCATTGGCTAATTTGGGCATAAAAATAAGACACGTTTAAACTTCAGACTCAAATATTTAGCATTCTGGAGCATTTCTGAAGTCAATGAAACAAGTCTCCAACACAGGACCTCCCTTTGTACTTTGGTCCCTTGACCTGGCTGGCTGCCAGGACTCCCAGCAGGCACTGATATTACAGGTCCAACAGCTACTCTTGTCAGCGCTCTCCAATATCCATGGATACCATCAACACTGTAACACAGCACAGCAGAGCCACTCGCCACTGTTAAAAACTGCTATGAAGGTCAAAAAGGTTATCAAGAGCCTGGTGGTCATTTGAAGCTTTTCCATGCTGTACCTGTCAGGTTTCAATCAAAACAAGCACGAGGAATGAAAGCTGAGGAAAGGAAAGTCTGTCAAGGAGAACTTAAAGTGACGTAGATCAGGTTTCTTTCTCACATTCTCCACACAGGATGGCGAGTGGTGGAGCCTCGGGTGGACAACTGTCTCACTCCGGCATGGAGAGTGACACAATCTCAGCAATCCTGGAGGTCCAAGATGCTGTAAAAGAGAATGGCAGCAGTTTGGAGTCAGGTGAGGTTCAAAAGTTTCTATTTGAGTAGAATCTGATGTAACTCTTAGTCTCGCATTTGAGCTTAATTTTAAGTCTTTAAGCTGAACATACTCATCCCACATCAACAATTATAGACAATAACAGACATTTTAAAATATGGTTAATGATTGGATTTCTCTTAATGACTTTTATAATGTGTTAGATCCTGCTTCAGCAACTATGGACACTGAGCCTGAAAAAAACCTGGTGGATTTGGTAAGAAACAACTATCCTCATATAGATGCAAAGTTTATTAAATCCCATGGGCTTAATTATTAACTTTAGCAGAGGTGCAGCCCTTCCTATACAATGACTGATTGTGGAATATACCAATATCATAGCGGTAATTTTTTAAAACTATAATTTTAAACTAGCAAACTAAAGTTAATGGCTTATTTTTACTCAAAGATGAGGTATAATATTATGTAAATGAAGTATATTGACTATACATTTCAAAAATAAGTGTAAAATTGGTGGTAATGAGTTGGAGTGAAGTTGACTAACAAGGTGAAACACAGAATTGGGTGATAATTTTATGCTACATGCTTTACAACCAGTCAAACCACAAAGAGAACAGTGAACTTAACAATAGAAAGTAAAAGTAACAATAGAAAACTAGAAGAACTAGAAAACACAGTGAACTGAAAGAGTTAGAGTTTTATTAAATGTTCAATTTAACAATGTATTATTTAATAGTTTATTGATGTTATTAATAATTAATATTAATCATAATTATATTGTTTTTTTATTTATAACTAATAGTGTATTAATATTTATTAATAATTCATAATAATTTATGTTCAAGATCTTAGTGTGTGTATATGTGTTTCACTTCACGGATAAATTAAAAAAGGTAAAATTCCTCTTTGTGCAAGCACATTGGTCAATGTGTCACTTTCACTTCACTTTTGCTTCATAAAAACATTTATTTTGTCCATTTATTGGCACATATATTATCTACCAATATATTGTTCATCCCAAACTTTAAGGTGTACAATCCAGTAACCACACTGATCCTAATTGTTGTGTAGGAAATTAAATTTGAGCCAAAAACCAGACCCTTAAGCCTGGTTTCCCAGACAGGGATTAAGCTCAGTCCTGAATCTTCTTTACAATGGAAAATCTCCATTCTGCTGTGTAGTTTATCCCCCTCCAGGACGGTGGCCCTTAGAGTTTAAGCCAGTACATCTTTTACTGCTTGGAATTTTCTTTGGCCTTCCATCATTGTTTGGTCCTCCTTTTGTGTTGCTATTGTGTTGTTGTTGTTCAGCAGGTGGATGATCATTATATACAGATACTGGAAGCTCCTCTAGACTGTAGCCACGGCCTACATGGTGTTCTGAGGTACAGAAGGGAATTAAATGAGAGAAAAATCTGTCTTCAGGTAGCTTCTGGACACAAGACTGATGTCAGATGTAAAACAGTTTGGCTGATGTTGGTCCAGTCTCAGACACAAGCTGTGGGGGAAATGTGTTAGGCCACGTCACCTATGTGGAGTCTTGAATGCCACCAAATGTCAAAGTGGTAGAGAATTTTACCTGAAAAACAGTGCTGTGCTTAATGTCAGTGTAACTTTATTCATTCTCATGTTAAAACAGGGATTTCTCTTTTGGCAATGTGAAGAATGTTGTTGTCAGAGTCCATCTTTATGTGCAGTTTCCCCAAAAGTGGATTGGTTGTAGAGGTTCAATTGATTGGTCACTATGTTCTTCTGATGTAACCCATTAAAGGATTTGTGGGTCATGTCAAGACTTGACAAGACATGTCAAGGTGAAAGTTCATCAGGAGTGGGCAAAAGGATAAGTTTAACTCTTGAACATGGTGTGCACACATTCTGTAGCCCTTCTGATCAATTTTTTGGTTTCACATACAATTTTAACATGAGCTTAAATAATGTTATGTTGACGTAAAGCAAACTACTGTTTTTTGGGTGAAATTCTCTACCAGTTTGATGTGTCACACACTTATTTTCACATTTGTAAAACTGAAGCAGAATCCAAGATGGTGGCATTCAAGATGGCTGCCATTTTTGTTAGTTGACGTATCAGGTTTTTCTCACAGCTTGCATCTAAAACTGGATCACCGTTTGCCAGACCATGTATATTATATATGAGTGTTTCCTTACTTTTGAGACATCCTGTGTATAATGAACACTTTTCTGGTATTCAGCCTCAGCTTTCCAGTGATGAGTCAATATGTGAGTTTTGTGGTTCAGCAGTGAAGCCTCCTCTGAATCTAATTCATGGAGAGGAACCAAAGGTAGGATTAAACTGTGGTCACCAACCCTCCTCCATGAAATTTCTCTTCCTGTAGGTTTCATCTCCAAATGAAATCTAGCAGACCTCATTCAGCTAATCAAGAACTTCTGAAGGCAACAATTCAGTGGATCAGGTGGGAACAATTAGGGTTGAAGCTTA
>BRDA01010764.1:27787-39712 GCA_036984385.1 Crenuchus spilurus
ATTCATATTTATAAAAAATATTTAAGTAAAATGTAATTAAAAAGAAAAGTAAGAAGAAATCAACATTTTTATTTACTTGGTACTCAATATATTAAGTAGACTTGTTGGGCAAATGAATTGGTTTAACCAAAATAAAAGAGTTATAAATCAACTTCCCTTTTAGTTGTAATAACTTGATATTTTAAGTTGTGCTAACTTAAGTTTTCATTGCCCATTACTTAACTTTTTTAAGGCAACCGGTTTCCTCAAATTTTTTAAGTAAACTCAGGGCTTACAGTGTACTCAATATATTAAGTAGACTTGTTGGGCAAATGAATTGGTTTAACAAAAATAAAAAAAGTTAAATCAACTTCCCTTTTAGTTGTAATAACTTGATATTTTAAGTTGTGCTAACTTAAGTTTTCATTGCCCATTACTTAATTTTTTTAAGGCAACCGGTTTCCTCAAATTTTTTAAGTAAACTCAACTTATCTGGGCTTACAGTGTAGACTGGTGTTGTATATGAGTGGTGTAACAGAAAATTATGATTAGTCCCATTCCTCACTCAAAACACAATAGAGTCACTAATGTTTCCAGGGTTCAATACTGTACTTATTATGCATGTTCTGTTCAAATTCTATTGTTGTAAAACATTTAATTTCAAAACTGCAGTGAAATACAGCACTTTTCTTATTTAGAAATGGATGAAATCTGTAATATTTGAGATAATAGATCAGTGAAATTGGGTCTAATGATGGCATAGGTTAGTATAGAAAAATTTAAATGAAATGGTTTCTTTAAAAATATATTTTTCAAAATAGGTGAGCTATATACAAATATAACATTATTATTATTATTATTATTATTATTATTATTATAACTACTACTACTAATATTATAATGTCTTTAACAAAACATTTGCTCCGAATACCTGAGAGGATGTAGAACTGGTAGAAGTCACTCTAGTCTTTGCAACACTGTTGTCCAATGTGATGGAGACAGAGCTGATCAAAGAAAACATAAAGGACAAAGGTTGCAGATATAATGGAGATATTATTTGATATGAGCCAGAGAAAATGTTTTTTAAATGTATAATAAAATGTATACATGGGTCATTTTAAATGTAAATACATACACACATATACTTACCTTACAAATTTATTAGATGACTTTTTGGGTGTCACTGCAGTCAAATCATAATCAGTGTTTGTGCTTGCATTTCCTCTCTATTAACATAGGAAAAATAAAATAATTACAGGCTGACATTAGTCTTGTAACTGTAAGTAATTCAGTGCTTTATTTGGTCTTTTTACCAAACCCAAATACATATGTATATAACCAAGTATGGTTTTATAAGATATGGTATGTAAACTAGGCCCCTGATAAACATTCCGATAATGCTGTAGATGATTAATGACAGTGTGCAGATGGTAACAGAATGAAACCTCACGTCACATCTCTGACCTGACTCTCACCTCACCAAATGTTAACTGTGAAGGTTCAACTGTCTGAAGATGGTAGTGCATTGAAAGGTTTAAAGATTTGAAAGTTTTAAAAATGATCTCACTTTGAAAATTTAACAGCTAAAATCAACCTGAAGACAGTAGATTAGAGATGACCACCCCATTACCCTCTTACACTCTGTCATGACACTCTTATAGCTTGTGGTAAGGTAGGGAAGGGGATACCTAACTGTGATTAGACAACCTTACCTTGCTTCTCTCTCTTCTCTCTCTCTCTCTCTCTCTCTCTCTCTCTCTCTCTCTGTCTCTCTCTCTCTCTATCTGGCTTGTGAATGTTTTATTTTACTATATTTTTACGTTTACTTACTTTTATATACAGTATCTGTAATGCTGAAAAAACAGCTCTTACATGCTTGAGTGTTGAAACCATAGAGAATGTATCAAGTCAGATATGAAGAGCACCTGTTTGTCTGCTTCTGAGACTGAACTGTGATTGAGGTCTCTGGAGGACATTGTTGGAGAGGATCCTGGGGCCTCCAGGATGTACTGCATGATGTCATTGTCTGTGTCTCCTGGCGCCTCCACCCACATCTCTCCTGCACTGTCTTCCTCTCCTCTGACCTCACCTCCACCTTTCTCCTCTTGCCTTTGTCTGTTCAGTGTCTCCACATGTCTTCTCCTTCTGCATTCATCACGTAGCCGTAGCATCTCCACAAAGTCAACCTGCAGTGGCTCCAACTCTCCAACACCAGAGTCTCCACCTTCTGGAGCTGAACTGTCATTTGGCATAATAGTAATGACAATATTACTTTTTTATCTGCAAACATTATTTATTTATTTATTTTTGCCAATTTTCTCCCCGACATAATGTGGTAATAACCAATTAACCCATTCCATCTGCTAGGGGGCTCTCCCCATCACTTTGCACTGTCCCTGACTCTAGGAGGGTGAAGACATGCACACACTTCCTCCTTTTTGATACGGCCACCGTCTGTTTTTGAACTACTGCTTGATACACTGTCACTGGGGAGCCAACGCGCTCAGAGGAAATCATAGGGTTCCCAGCTCTGAATGAATCAATCAGTAGACGCCTGAGCCAGCAGACATTGAATAGTGTGAGTGATAGGGTGCGTGAGAGCACCATCTACCCGCCCAGAGAGACCACGGCCAATTTTTGCTCTCTTGGACCCTGACTGTTGATGGCAAACAGCATGACTGGGATTCGAACTCGGGATCCTCTGGTCATAGTGTTAGCGTCTTGGCCTGCTGAGCAACTCGGGGCCCCCATCTGCACACATGATTCATACTTCTTTGTACTTAAGTACTATTGTATGCAGTGTTACATATTGAATTTGGACAGCATACTTTCTAAAAGTCAAAAGACAATTATAACATTTTTATATTTGAATAAATTCCTCATCTTCTCCATGGAATTAATACTAAACATCTCATTGTTTCTTAGATTGGAAAAAGATTAATTGTTACAGAATTAACTGCAGTACATATGAACCCTTTATAGGAACTTTCAACTGCTTCACCAATTCATAGTGTACACATGGCAGGCATATCATTTCTGTTTGTTAAATGATATTATTTCACAGAATACACAACCTCTTTTGAGTTAGGATGATCATTTACATTTATGACATTATAAAATTTATCAAAACAGCATAGAGCTCTTTATGCAAATCCTTTGCCTACTTTGTCAAATCAAACAATATTTACATGAGGATCTATACAACACTGAAGAAATGGGCCTGTTATGACCAGCTAACTTCTTCTCACCTATACCTCTGTGGCTCTGTGTTATCACTGAACACACTGTCCTGGCCCATATCACTAGTGGAGCTTTTAGTTTTCCTCCTTCGCTCTCTCTCCACTTCTTCCTCATCCTCTACTGACCACTGCTGGGCCAACCTAAATAATAATAATAATAAACAAAAATAAGGCTAAAATGGGAATAAACACACAATCCAGTGCTCAGCTAAAGCTGTGGGTTTCTATGAACATTAAATAAATTATATACATACATTTAATAGATAAACAGACAAGAAAGAAAGAATCATGTGTCTAAAAATAATGGGATGCATTCTGAAGCCAGAACCTTACAAAATGAAACTGTTGTTCAAATGAAAAGTGTTTATTTTACATAATCATGGTACTAGTACTGTAAGTAAGTATAAATACACAGTGTAAAGACAGTAGTTCAGTTATAATGGGCAGTGGAGCTGAATACAGTTGTGATAATGTGTTTTTACTGTCAGATATTTGACACAATGAAAATAAATAAGACTCCACTCACTGAAACCTGATTTCAATCCAGTAACACACACCATGAACTTCTAAACAAGTGGTTATGGTATAAATAATTCATTAAGAGACCTAGTAATGTGTGCAATATAATAACAACAACAACAACAACAACAACAACAATAATAATAATAATAATAATAATAATAATTGGCTAAGTGAATACTGTGTAGGATAAGTCGTTGATAGAACAACAGCAGAAATGAAGTGAGCAAGTGACAAATAACAAAGTGAAGCACTTACATGGACAAGGCTGACCAGTTGTCCCGACTAATCGACATGCTAAAGCAAAAAGTTATCCAAGTGTTCTAAAAAGTGAACTGGACGATAGTGTTTTCAGCCATTCACATGGATCTCCTCACATCTGTCTTTCAGTCTGACACTCACTTACAGGAAGAGACATCACCTGACCATAGAGGTGTAGCTAATCCCAAATCGAAAGCGTCTGGTTTAATCAGCGCTCCACTGGCATTCCTTTGGTACTGCTGTGTTTCATATTGACACAGGCATTCTTATCTCATTATTATATACATACAGCCACTAAAGGTGATCACAGTCACAATGGCTCCTCATATTCCACCAGGATCTGTTTACTTTATTATTCAGAGCCAAGCCTTTAAAACACAGCAGCATTTGTACTTTGACCAGGCCAAGAGCCTCACAAAGTAACAATGCTGTTAGACAGAGTGTTACTGTGAAAATACAGCAGTGCTGTCAAATGTCATCATGTCAATTCTGTTGTTTTCTGTCCTTTCAAAACTGCAGATGAAAATAAACAACTTTCTTGTGTAATCAGCTAATTCAGTGATCACCTCTTTAATACAATTCTTATTGAGTAATGGTTGTTATTTATTTTAATGATTGTGGGCTTTTCACTTGGGGCTCATCAGGTCCACAATACAGTTATATATGAATATGCATCCTAGAGAACTGGGTAGTTATATGTTCTGTTGCTCCTGTATACCTGATGCTGGTGACACATACCTGTTTCATTTGCATCAGTGCTGCACTGCCAAGGTAACACACATTTTAAAAACGCAAATAAGGTTTTCATTCATCTTCAACCTTCATACTGTCATTTAAAAAGTATTTGCATGTAATCAGATACAGCAAATTGTGCAAATGCACTTGACCTTAGTGGTATGCAAAAAAAGGTTTACTCAGCTCATTTAGGACCTGAGATCATGGAGCTCATACCATTACGTACAGGTGCATCTCAAAAATTTGAATATAATGAAAAAGTCCTTTTATTTCAGTAATTCAATTCAAAATGTGAAACTCATTTATTAAATAGATTCATTACACACAGAATGATCTATTTCAAAAGTTTATTTATTTTAATGTCAATGATTATGGCCTACAGCCCATGAAAAAACATCTTAAAAAATGTAATATTATATAAGACCAATTTTAAAAATACTGCACAAATTGGTCTACTGTAAAGCATGTACAGTATATGCACTCAGTACTTGGTTGGGGCTCCATTTGCATGCATTTCTGTGTCACTGTGGCATGTCATGGAGACGATCAGCCTGTAGCACTGTTGAAGTGTACAGAATGGCAAAAAACAACGTTCCTTGAAAAACATTCACACAGCATAATGCTGCCACCATGTTTCACTGTGGGGATGGTGTTCTTGGGGTTATAAGATGTGTTGGGTTTGCGCCAGACATAATGTTTTCCTTGGTTGCCAAAAAGATCATTTGTGGTTTCATCTGACCAGAGCACCTTCCTCCATACATTTGGGAAGTCTCCCACATGCTTTTGGCAAACTCAAAACAGGCCTTCCTATTTTTGTCTGTCAGTAAAGGCTATTTTCTGGCCACTCTTCCACAAAGCCCAGCTCTATGGAGTGTATAGCTTATGTTGGTTATATGGACAGATGCTTCAGTATTTGCTTGAGAACTCAGCAGCTCCTTTAGGGTTACCCTTGGTCTCTATGCTAACTCTCTGATTAATGACCTTCTTGCCTGGTCTGACAGTTGTTGTGGTACAGTGCTCTTTCCATTTGATGATCATGAATTTGATGGTGCTCTGGGGGATCATCAGAGATTTAGATATTTTATATAACCCATCCCTGACTTGGAATTCTCAATAACTTTGTCCCTGACTTGTTTGGAGATCTCCTTGGTCTTCATGGTGTTGTTTGGTTAGTGGTACCTCTTACTTAATGGTGTTGCAGCCTATTGGCCTTACAGAAAAGGTGTGTATATACTGACAAATTATGTTACATTTAAACTGCACACAGTTGGACTTCATTTCACTAAGCTTATGACTTCTGAAGGTATTGGGGGAAAAAAAACTTTTTAGAGCCTTCATAGCAAAGGCAGTGAATATATATGTACTGACAATTTTCTGTTTTTTAATTCTTTTTATTTTTTAATAAATCTTTTAATATAACTTAAGACTATTTTGTGCAGCTGCATCACATAAAATTCAGTAAAAAAAAAAACATTTAAATACAGGTTGCAATGTAACAAAATAGGTAAAAAGCCAAAGGGGGTGAATACCTTTGCAAGGCACTGTGTCTATTAAAATATTTACCTAAACATATGAAAGATCTGTTACTGTGATTTTTACACTACATGCCATGAGATACCAGTGAGTATGAATATGTTTACATTTACATAATATATAGTTATGAATATAACAATTAGTGTCAACGGTATTGACATGTGATGCAGTTTATAATAGGCAGTTTACTGCACAATGAGTATGATTCAAGCAAATAGTGTCATCAAAATTCAGTGTTTACAATGTAAAGTGTGAAGTGAAAATGTCAACAGTATTATATACAGTATGCAGTGCTGTTTGAAAGTTTGTGAACCCTTTAGAATTTTCTATATTTCTGCATAAATGTGAGCTAAAACATCATCAGATTAAAAAAAATTAAATAAAGAGAACCCAGTTAAACAAATGAGTCAAAAGTATGTGAACCTTTGCTTTCAGTATCTGGTATCAGTACCCCCTTTTGCAGCAATAACTGCAGCTAAACGTTTCCGGTAACAGCTCCTTAACCATTCTTTGGTAGAACGACTTGTGTGCTTAGGGTCATTGTCTTGTTGCATGACCCGCTGTTAATTAAGCAGTTTTTGTACTGACACGAGGAGAAGGGGAGGCAGCATAGTTCAAAACAAATAGACTTTATTAACTGACTGAAAAAAAAAACAGCACGAGGGCTTGAAAACACTGAAAAAAACTGATATATACAAGCATAGTAATATACACACCGACAGATGTGCAGACACTGATTGATGTATAGACACAAAATGACTGACAAAGCATGGTAGACAAGGAAATACTTTATAGGTAACTGGGCAATTAGGCACAGGTGGGAAACATAAACTTAATGAGACAGGGTAGACACGTGAGGAGACAAGCACAGACTCAAAACGGATGACATGACCATATAAGGAAAACAGACTGAGGAACATAACAGGTAACAGGAAGTATGACACCCGCTTTCTCTTGAGATTCAGTCCATGGACACATGTCCTGACATTTTCCTTTAGAATTCTCTGATATAATCCAGAATTCATTGTTCCATCAATAATGGCAAACCGTATGCTGAAATACAGTGTTTTCCTTGTGCATGCAGTGTTTTAGGCCATATTTATGCAGAAATATAAAACATTCTAAAGGGTTCGCAAACTTTCAAGCATCACTGTATTTTAGTGTGTATCCACAGAAGAGTACAGTACTCTGAATATTATGATATATTTCACAGTGCGGAGCAAGGAACGCTGCATTACTCATCTTTATCTACCAAATAATTTTTTGTTGCTTTTTTCTTTACCTTTTTTTCCCTCCCCACAACAGTCTTAACTTAAATTTTATTTTGAAAGTGTCTACTTAAGGATTAATTTATTTTGTATTTAAAAATAATTTGTGAAACATATCATTGAACCAGGGGTGCCAGTTTTTTGCATAAGACATTACATTACATAAGACATTATATTATCATTTGGACAGCACTGAAACAAAAGTGTCACATTAGAATCAGTGAAGACTTGCTTTATTAAAAGTAGTAATAAACATAGCAGAGTATGCAGTAATATGTAGAACTATAGTATGAAATATGATTCCATTACTATACAGTAAAGGTCCTCTACTACATGTGTATCTCTACTAGAAACAATGTTATCTTATAAAGAAAAAAAATATGAGTCAATACATTCAGACCAAATACATTTTTTAGTTAGAATATGAAACACTGATGATAATCTGTTAACCAGCATCTGCTTTTATCTATCACTTTCAGTCCTGTTTGCAGAATGTGTTTTAATACAGATTAACAGACAACACCTGATCCTACAAAAGCATTTCTGTTTTGAGAAACCTGATAAATATGTACCACACACAAACATAAAACATAAATATATAAAGTCTCAGTCTGTTGGTCAAATATCTCTATAGACAAGTAGAAACTGAGAGTATAGAAGATAAATTGAATTACTTTGCTCTACTGAGCATGAGCAAGGGCTCCAGCTCCCTGGCCAAATCCAAACCCCTTTGGACCAAAGGTTTTAGCATAACAACCTGTGTAAAACACAAAATGAATAAGTTAATTGATTATACACACACACACACATTCCCCTCCAAAAGTATTGGAACAATGATGTCAATCCCTTTATTTTTGCCATCTACTGAAAACAGTTGGGTTTGGCATTAAAAGATGAATGAGACAAAAGATCAACATCTCTGCTTTTATTTCCAGGCATTTACATCTGGATCTTATACATAGCTCAGAAGATAGCACATTTTATCTGAACCCAAACATTTTACTTATGAGCACAAGTATTTGAACAGATAAACTTAAATATATTAAAATGAATAAGACTTAATATTTAGTTTAATACCATATGCTTGCAATAACTGCATTAAGCTTGTGACCCATTGACATAACTAAACTTGCATTCTTCCTTTGTGATGCTTTTCCAGGCTTTCAGAGTTGCCCTATTTTTGTTTGCTGTTTTTTTTTTTTTTTTTTTGATTGATATTGATATAATTAATGCCATTGATTGGCATTGATTAGGCCAGTCTAACACCTTCCATTTCTTGCCCCTGATGAACTCCTTTGTAATTTTGGTAGTGTGTTTTGGGTCCTTATCTTGAACGATGAACATTCAGTTGTATTTATTGTTTGAATAAAAGTAACAGGACACCCCTGGACAACTAAACACACCTGTCAGTCACATGTTCCAATATTTTTACTCACAAAAAGTATATATAATCATGCCCCCCTAATCGACTGTCCAACCTTCATTTAAGCGATTTTTGTGTCAGGGTAAACATAAACGTACTTATTTTAAGAAAATGTTTCTTTGAATATTAACCAAGTCATGGATGTCAAACTACACATATTTATCTTTTGTAAAACATAAATTTTTTATGAGTAAAATATTTTTGTTTATTTCCAGATTGCTGTGATATTCAAACTTTGGTTTGAGGTGGCCCATCATGGGTGGTTGTATAATATACATAAAACTGACAGTGAAATGACATCCAGAGAAAGAGAAAGAGACACATATAACAAGGAATTTAAAAATAATGAACCTTTGCAGTAGATTTCTCCATCCTTGTCAGCCTGTGTAGAGGAGTCCAGACCCTTTCCACATTTGGCACAACGGAAACAACCCTTATGCCATGACTGGAGAAAGATTAGAGAGCAAAGTAGTTTTTACCAACAGTCTCTAAAAGCATGATAATTTAAGTCTGCAAAAGTGGAGTCTAAAAATACTAATGTACAAAACTATAGTCTTTGTTTTGGTGAGCTGTCTCCTATGTTGAGAGTAGTTTTAATACTTAATGCCAGAGCTAGGAAGTTAGCAATACAGACTCTCTAACACTATTAAACTCTCTTAAACTCATGACTACACCGATTCAAGACTTATCTGATTTATGACTTTCAGAAATCATACATACATACTGCTACACACTTACCCTGGATGTAATTTTACAAGTTATATAGCAATTCAGCATCAAGTCCTTCAGATAATATGGAATTCACTCAATAACAATTTATTTTCTATTCTGACAGATACTGTAATTAATTATCACATTTCTGATCAGAGAGATGTTTGCCTTTAATAGACTTTAATATTCACCTTCCTGCTGCTGGACACATATCATAATATTACGACAATAATTCTGTGTGTATTCATATTTATTATATTATATAATTTTGAAAGTAGGACAAAAAAAACATTTCCAACAAGCCCAATACTCAAAAAGTTACTAAGGGTACCATTAAAACCTCTATCATCGAATAATTGTAATAATCTTTATTTATTATGTCAAGTCAAGCCATGTTGTTGAGTTATTGGAGAAGCAGACAATTAGCTGTAGTCTAAGTTGTCCATCAGTGTGTATTTATCTCATCAAACCAAACAAGACCCTGTGCTGAACAGTAGAGATAGCACAAGCTGGAAATAGTGACCTACTGTAATGAACTTCATGCTTTGCTTTTTTCTGTGCCTGCCTGGCCTCTGCAAAGGCCACTGACTCCAGCACTTTCATTACTTGAGCGTCAAACTGGAGATATGTGTCCCACACAACATAAGAGCTGAAACAAATTGCGCTGAAGCTTTTGTTAACTGCTCAAAAGCTGGCATCAGAAAGTTGCTGTGGGCAAACAGCTTACATTGCACAAAAATCAGGTCATCATGGTTTGAAAAAGTGGAGGAAGTAAGAGTTGTTTGCTACAGACAGGTGAAGAATGAGGTTGCGTATACAAATATAATTAAACAAATGGACCTAATCATTTTAATGGATAAATATGTACCTAAAAATTAGTACTTGAAGTAGTATCTCAGTAATATGCTGATGTTTCATCATCTCTTCACTGCCTAAAATGTATGTCAGCTCTGTGATACTTGTAAATACAATCCCAAATTTAATTAAGCCATTCATTTTGAAATTTTAATTTGGACATAGACGCTAAATGACAAGGAAGAGTGAGCTACTGAGGAAACCACTATGATAGTTTAATGCAATGGGCACAAGTTCATTTAGGTACACATACAAAGAGAACAAAATATTCATGGAATTTACATTGTTGACACTCAAGTCAGGACTAAAAGCATGCCTAGACATAGACTTAACTGGTCTTATCAGTGACAACACCTAGGGATGAATGCAAACAGGTTGTGGAAGAATTTGCAAATTTTTTCACTGGAATCAGGCTATTCCCAAGTAAATGTTCAATTCATTTTAACATGGACATAATCCACTAGTTTATTCACCAAGGAGTGTAATAGGAAACAGCATGAAAAAAACAAGGCCTCAGTCTGACTGACAGAACCCATAGACTGGATCAGTGCACTAATTGAGGTTAAAAAGCCCACACAGGCTAAGCATGAGTATATCTTGGGTTATTGGGTCTTTAATCTCAGTGAAGATGCCTCAAAACTGTAAAGTGTTTGGCAGCTACAGATTTTGTCGCCTTCCTTTTGGCCTCATCTCTGCTCACGATGAGCACCCACATTTGCTGATTAGAACTACAAAGGCCTCAGTGATGTGACAACTGTAGATGACATTTTCATCTATGGCAGAACAAGATCTCTTAAATCAGGTGAGAAAGATGTTTGGCCTTCTTCAACTCTGAAAAAGGAATCACTAGTGTTACTGAAGTTCGGTACTTTGGTCATTGTCTGAGAGATGGGGTTATGCCACACTCAAACAAGGTGTCTGATGTAATGCAAATAGAGTGCCTCTGAAACAAGTCAGTGCAACCACTGCCAGACCTCCGTCCTAGTGAGTCAGTCATGTCAGAGTCTAGGACCAGGAAAGGTGGATGCCAGCCACAGTAGCTCATTCTAATAGTTTATCACAAATAAGGGATAAGAGTACCACCAAAATCATCACCATTTCATGAGAATTATAAAGAATATGATTCATCTATAGTGCGTACAGGTAGTTTAATACACAAATAAACAGTGTTGCAACATCCAAGCCCTCTTCTTTACCTTTGACTGATACAGGGCAGAATAATCTACACTCCTATTCAATTTATCCCATCAGATCAAAATAGAACTTCTGACAACATGCTTATTGACTTATTGTGTTTACTTGGTCAACTTCATACAAACCGGATTCCAAAAAAGTTGGGACACTAAACAAATTGTGAATAAAAACTGAATGCAATGATGTGGAGGTGCCAACATCTAATATT
>BRDA01010764.1:48887-63010 GCA_036984385.1 Crenuchus spilurus
ATATTGACATTTGCCATCTCCACATCATTGCATTCAGTTTTTATTCACAATTTGTTTAGTGTCCCAACTTTTTTGGAATCCGGTTTGTAGATTTGCTGGTGTGATTGGAATCATTGTCCTGTTGTGTGACCCAGTGTCAGCCAAGCTTTAACAGTTGGATAGATGGTCTCGTATTTAACTCTAGAATACTTTTATATAAAGAGGAGTTCATAGTTGACATAATGACTGGAAGCTGCCCAGGTCCTGTGTCTGCAAAACATGCCCAAATCATTACCCTTCTACAACCATGCTTGACAGTTGCTATGAGGTGTTTGTGCTTATTTGCTGTGTATAGTTTTTGATAATTATGACCAGACATCTCCACTTGGATCTCATCTGTCCATAGGATATTGTAAGCCATACTGCCGAATAATTTTTTAGAAAGAAGATACTTTCTCCTGGCAACTCTTCCATACAAGGCATATGTGTCTTTTTGTAATTGTACTTTAATTAACTTTAACATTTAAATGCTTACTGAGGCCTGTAGAGTCTGAGATGTAGCTCTTGGGTTTTTTGCAGTTTCTCTGAGCATTACATGTTTTCCACTTGTGAATAATCTTTCTCACTGTAGAATGATGAACTTCATATTGTTAGGAAATGACCTTATAACACTTCACAAAATGATGGGCAGCAACAATTGCTTCTCTAAGATCACTGCTGATGTCTTCCTGGCTTGTGTTAACACACACCTGAATTATCCAGACCAGCAAACTGACAAAACATCTGCTTTTATATAGGTGTTTACAATTGCTGGTGATCAATTAATCAAGAGTTAATCAATTTGATTAACAGTGCCTGGCTGCTACTTACCTTCATAATTCCTACAGAGGCAATAAGGGTTCACTTAATGCTTCACAAACTGCTACATTCTGGTTTATCTTTAAACAAATAATGACACATACATGTGATTTGTCATGTTGTTTTTCATATGAGGTTCTGTTTAAGTAACTTTAAGACCTTGTCCAGATTATTTTTTTATTTGTTTATTTTTTCTACTGATACATAAAACCATAGAATTCAAAGAGGTGCACTTTGTACTGTATATGCTCAGGACACTTGAGACATTGGTAACACTTTATAATACAGCCCAGTTTTTGAACATAACTCCCTGTAATTTTCAGAGTACTTTCCCAGAACCTATGGTGTTACACATATGAATCAGTACATATACAATGCTTACTGGTTCCTACAGCTATTTAAATGTAGGTATAGCAGAAGAAGACCATATTATGTCCTAAATTACAAATTAGTCTGTGAGACCGTAACTAAGATCTAGATGTGATTTGTTACTCATTGCGAAGTTACTGAATCCTTCCTCACACTGTAAACTCCCATCTCTGCAGTTTGAGTGCTACTGTATGTTACTATTTTATTTCCATTTTTGTATAATTCACTGTGGTACTCTTCCACAGAAATAAAATAAACTCAACACAAGACACCAGTGTTCACTACAAGAACATTCCCACCCTACTCAGTCATGGTTAATCAGAGAATAATCAGTAGGTAAGAAATACGCAGGAAGTTACCACCCAGAACACTAATAATAATCTATACATTTTTTTATCTGTATGACAATGGAAGCATTTGAAAGATAGAAAAAGGCTTTTTAAATGTAAAAAACATAATAAACTCACTGCACAAGAAGCAGGACTTGTGAAAACTCCGTCCATCACACTGCACTTCTTCTGCAAAATAGACTGTCTTTTGACAACAGCCACATTTGCTTCCACCTCCAAGAGGCATTCTGTAACAAAACACATAAATTTATCAGAACATGTAGATAATGCTCACTCATACACAATAACGTTTTAATATAAAGCATTTGTAAAAAAAAAAAAAAACCAAAAAAAACTACAAAACGTAATAAATACCACAATAAACAGTTCAGTGTGATTTCATTTCTGACAGTATGATAGCTTGATTTATTCTATAGAGTTATTATATAGTATTATATAGTATTATATATAGTATAAATTCTACTCAAGGTATCCTGGTCATGTTCTGGGTGGTAACTTCCTGCGTATTTCTTACCTACTGATTATTCTCTGATTAAACATGACTGAGCAGGGTGGGAATGTTCTTGTAGTGAACACTGGTGTCTTGTGTTGAGTTTATTTTACAATGTGGTAACAAAGTAGCAGCAATCTAATTATTTAAGCCATACATTATATTACACACACTAGTGAGCAATGTACGCACACATACAATGAGCAGCCCCCATGAAATATAGTTCAGAATATCTCCAGATAAATCTACAATGAAATTTATAAATATCACTCTGTTCCACATAAATATTACATAGTTATTACATGTTCTGATAACCTAATAAACTATAGTTTGAGAAACTGGACCCATTTAAACAGGTCACCGAACTCAACTCAACAGGTCACAGAGAGTGATTAGTAGTCTGTACATATAGTTTGCACTTAAGTTTTTACAATAGTTTGTTTTACAGGTTGTGTTGTCAGTAGGAAGAAGCAAATGGTTTTAAATATGAATAAAATTTAAATTTTCAAAATTATTTTACAGTGTAATTTCCCAGAACTTACTATGTTACTCCCCCATATGAATCAGTACATATAAATACTTATTGGTTCCTAATGGCACTTAAACACAGGTACAGCAGAAGAAATATCACACTGACTAGCCTGTGAGACCTTAAGTAAGGTCTGGATATAGTTTGAGAGATGTTTGGTGATATTTTTAAAGAAATAGATGGGTCATTTTAGATGACCATTGAGATCTAGTGTTTGTTAGAAATTTAGTCTTGCAGGTCTAAGAAGCATAATTTTGACTCTAAAACATGTCTGGGCAGTTTGGTTTAAGTGCAAAAACATGTAAATGTGATAGGTCATCATTCCTGTAACAAAGCAATTCCATTTCTAGCACTTTCCACAAAAACCTGCTAGGTAAAGTGAGGCTGCGCAGCCAAGATTATCCAGTATAGACCATATTTACAACTAGAGCTGGGAGATTAACTATCTCTAACACTAGAACTCAATAGTCACATCAAATAACCCAGCTGTTTCTGTAAAATACACCATAAAATCAGATCCAGTCTTTAATCAAGGCCTAGATTAGTCAGTGTAATTTAGGCCATAGCATTATTTGCTGGATCTACATTTAAGTTCAAGTCAGTAGGAATTTTATATGTACTGATTCAGAAGGAAAGTTAAATTGTAAGTTCTATGTTCTGTAAGATATACTGTAAATTACAAGGTGTTACACTGTAAAAGTGAACTGTATTATTCAGCATTACTGTATAACTCCCATTTCTGCAGTTTGAGTGGTTTATTTTTTATTTTAATCACCTGAAATAATACAGCTGCTACTGTAAAAAAATACATCAGCAAATCACATTCAGTTACTAATAAAGAAAGAAAAATGTTCACATTACCTGTAGTTGCTTAGTTAGAAGTATGAAGTATGTTCAGCCTGTTATAAGACCCAAGTATCAAAGTCATCTGAAGTTGTACAAGCTGCTCTGAAACTACAGCTGCGTGTCTCAACTTCCTAGTCCAGGAATGAGGGTGTGTCAGAAACCAGTGATGAGGAAGTGAGTCAGGAGCATACAGAAGTCAAAGAGAAGCACATCCACCTCATAAATACCTCTGCCCCCTCTGCAGGATAAGTAAAGAACTTCTACTTCTACTCTAATAGAAGAGAAAGAATAAATGAGAAAAGGGAGAAGAGTGTAGAACAGTTTTACATTTGCTGACTGTTTCAAATTTCATCTGCAATACACTGAAACAAAGCAACAGCATATGTCTGAACCTGCATGCTAGGGTAGAGGTGGGGCTTCGGGGGGGGGGGCGGTTGAGGCGGCTGTAGAGGGCCAAGTAATATATATACAATGTACAGTATGCAATATACATAGTAGACATAGAATACACAAAACCTCTGAAGTTCATAAAAACAGCCTCAAATAGGAATGTAGCAGCTGTGGCCTAGTGGTTAAGGATCTGTTCTAGTGACCTGAAGGTTGTCGGTTCGATCCCCAGGCAGGTCAGGACTGAAATACCCTTGAGCAAGATACCTAACCCCTAATTGTAATTCGCTTTGGATAAAAGAGTTTGCTAAATGCCTCAAATGTAAATGCTAAGTGCAAGTCATTTGAACAAACATTCTGCACTAAATGACAAAATTTTAATTGTTATGACCAGATAATAAAGCAGGGTTTTTGAGCTGTCTGTACTTCCTGCAGTGGCTGATCTTTTGTCCCTATAGACCTGAAAAACAGAGCACATTCAGCAGCAGATACAGCTGTGTTGTATGTATGAGCATCATGTGAGATTTTTTTTTTACTAACTACAATAAGACTACTACAACTCTTCTTACTGCAGCGACTGATTTCCTGCTGTCTGAACTGTGACCAATCACATCACAATATACAGAGTACATTCACATTTGAGACATTTAGCAGATTATCTTACAAATGCTTATAAATTTAGTAGATCCTCTCGCTCTCACAGAGTTTAATAAGTGTTTTTGTGGAAAGCAGGCGGGAGCAGCGGCTCCAGAGAACTCTGACTAGCATACCTGAGTATATCTACACAAAACTGGCCTACTTGTAAGTAGGCCAAATATACATAAACTTTTCTCTATACTGTATATGGTTCACTGGAAAGTATAAAATAGGGTGATGCTTCAGAAGCATATCAGTTGTTGTACTGCTTAAAGATCTTGATTGATATGGTTGGAATGGGTGACAAAGATTTTTTTTTTTAATGAAGTTAACTTTCTAATGTGTTAGTTTTAAAAATAGTGTTGGTGCTCATGGTTCAATATAAATTAAATTTTTTTTGTCCTCTATTTCTTTTGTCGGGTGTGTAGAATGCAACACCTCACACTCCAGTTCAGTAGGTGGCGGTAATGCACTTTCAGTAGGTGAGAGAGAGAGAAAGAAAAAGAAACATCGAGAGAGAGAGAGAGAGAGAGAGAGAGAGAGAGAGAGAGAGAGAGAGAGAGACAGAGAGAGAGAGAGAGAGAGAGAGAGAGAGAGACAGAGAGATATGTTATTCTATGCTATGCTATGCTATGCTAAGAGGGAGCTAGTATATGCTATGCTGTCCACTTGTTCCTGTGAATTTGGTATGTTTCCTCTTACTTGTAAAGAATGTAGCATCTTACTTATGTAGATTTTTATAGACTGATGAAGTTTATCTGGTTACCAGCTGTTTTTCTCTACCAGAACAATTAGTAAAGATTTTGGATTTTAATGGGGATGCTACTGCAAATTGTGAGATAATGTTGTAGTTGGTAAACATCTCACTAGCTGTTGGCTGGATGGCGTGTAAACGAGTGTTCAGTGATTATGAGACAGAGGGGTGGGGGTTGGTTGTGGTGTTTTATCTACTTTTATTTTGTATTTTTTCTATTTTTCTTAGCTCCAGTCAGTTAGGGTAGTGTCACGAGTCTGGGTGTTGGTCAATGGACTAACTGATATTGGGGGGTAATTGTGCTGTGTTCACCAGAGTGAAAACCTTGTCTTTTTAACATATTTAAACATATGAACATTTGATGTTCATTTGAACAGTGTTGGGAAATGGAGATAAACAAATAAAACTAAAGAAATCTGTTTCTAAAATAATTTGTAAATATGATAAATAGAAAAATATTGTGATGTAAATATCACAACACTCCCATGTTACAGTGGTATGAAAAAGTTTGGGCAGTGTGTGCAAACCTGGTGGAAAAACTACAGGAAACGTTTGACCTCTGTAAAGGCTACTGTACCAAATATTAACATTGATTTTCACATGTGTTGTGTTCAAATACTTATTTGCAGCAGTAACACACAAATAAATTATTAAAAAATCATACATTGTGATTTCCAGATTTTTTCTTTTAGATTATCTCTCACAGTGGACATGCACCTAAGATGAAAATTT
This sequence comes from Crenuchus spilurus, assembly GCA_036984385.1. Lineage (NCBI taxonomy): Eukaryota > Metazoa > Chordata > Actinopteri > Characiformes > Crenuchidae > Crenuchus > Crenuchus spilurus. Next base: position 54,818 of record BRDA01010764.1, read on the forward strand.
CAGACCCCTCCATGATTTCTAAGTGGGAGAACTTCACAATTCACAGGGTGTTCAAATATTTATTTTCCTCACTGTATATAATGCTCTTGTTTAAAATATTTGGCAGCGAGTTTTTGGTCATGTCACATCATAGTGTTTATATTATAAGTTTGTGCTGCATAAAATGTGCTGAAGTGTAGTTTGGGACATTATATTGTCTGATATTATATTAATGATATTGTGTATATTACACCTTATGTCTGTGTGTTTTGTTTGTTTAGGCTCAGCTGTTTTACATTTCCATGAGATGTGCTGTCCGGTTATTCCTGTGAATTTGGTATGTTTTGTTTTACACTGCTATTACTTGATAAAGTACATATGTCAAAAATTAAACATCTTATGTATGTGTATTTTATAGTCACATGTCACAGCCATAACATTTTATAGGATAGATTTATGCTACATTAACACCATTGATGCAAAAATGTTCAAAGTTTCTGATCAAAGCTTATTTATGTAAAGTGTGAAGAATAAATCATGGCCCTTTGTTATTTTACAAACGTTAATGATGTGCTCAGCAGTTTTTGCAGCCTAAAATAAAAATTTAAACCGATAAACGTGTGTTCCAGCAGCATGAAAATCTGCTTATAAGTAAATATTGAAATTTTAAAAAATCATAATTATCTTCACTATTTCTAATTGTAACTACTTCTGCAGTAATCACTTAGCTGCATGTTGTTCGTGTTCACTTCCTAGTAGAGAGGAAACATGAAAGTGCAAGTGTAACAGGATTAAAACTGAATTTGACTGTTTCTATAGATTTTTATCGTGGATTTTTATCAAGCCACTGCAGTGTGTAAGCTGACCATTTGTTAATAAACCATTAACGGCCTTTATTTTGAAGGAGACACCGTTCACACACAAGCTACTAACACATCTGTTTTACCAGTAGTGCTACAATCAGTCGTCTCACAAATAGAGGGTAGCCAGATCCCCCAAATTGACCACTCAAATGTCATACAGAAAGCCACATTATACAAACGGAAACTAGTCCAAAATCTAAAGCATCTAATCACAGGCATTTCTTTAAAAAACAAATCTTCTAATCTTTGTCATTGAACTTTGATATTCATTTCCACTTTCTATTTAGTGCAAATACCTGCATCCTGCCATCTAATGAAGTTTTAGTGGCAACTTAATTTTTGCAAACCTGGCAACCCCATTTTTTTGTTGTTGTTTTTTTTTTGTGTTTTTCTTGTGGTGACTTAGGCGATGAGCATAAATTTATCAATATGCACATGAGTGGCATTACAGAGACAGATTCGTTCACGTTACAGAAGCATTTACATTATTGAATATGAACTGTCAGTGAACTGTCAAGATCTGTATCAGTCAAATCCGATCTGAGCAAAAAATTGGAATTGAGTAATGAAGCTTGTAATGTGAACGTAGCCTTATATCTTGATACTGTAACACTGCAGTTACCTTTGGAATCAATATCTGTCTTTCTGTATCTATCTTTCTGTTAATATTACAGTAATTCTTTATTTTGATAGTCAAAAATCATCTAACAAGAAGCCCAGATTGTCTTATTTCATCTCAACAATAGCTGCTTCTCAAAAGTCTTTCAATCCAAGCTAAAAACCAGTCCTGCTTTGCTGAATGTCTCTCACATGCTGCTGAGGCTGCTTCCGGGACCCATAAGTTGTGAAACTTGACACAAACAGCCCCCCCCCTTTCATATTGCACCTCAAGAGAAAATTGCCAGATTAGAACATAAAATTGAAAACAAAGAGACTAATTAATACATTTAATTAAATTAAAACTAAAGTTAACATTTTTTGTTTATTTACATTTTACACAGCAGCCCAATTAAAAGAAACAGTGATTTGACCAAGTGGTAAACTTGCTTTTGTTCCAAATTTTTTTAATTGTGTTCCAGGCATCAGTTTCTAAATTTGTTTAAAATTAGACTGAAAGATGTAATTAAAATCACTGAAAATATTTCCCTTGTCTGTTACAGTAAATAAAGGCTCAAGTGAATTACCAAATTACAGATTTTAGTTTTTACTGTATTTTTAGAAAGTGTCCCTGCTTTTCTGGAAATTAGGTTTGTACTTTGTTCATTGGTCCAAAGGCTTTCAGAACTAACTTTGACTCTGATTAACTAACTGGCATTATATTGCCCTAAAACACTTGCAGGAATGTAGTCAGTGACCAAATTGTGGTGGGTTTTTTTTTATTACATTTGAATTTTACATATAGGTTTTTTTTTTCTTTTCCAGGAAGGAAAAACATAAAAACAAAAAGACTAGGAACAAGTATTCTCCTGTTCCTAGTGTCAGCTTCCACAAACTTCTGGAGGTACTACAAAGCTCAATACGTCACCATGCTGAAATCAGTAGAGATAAAAGAAGAGAATATGGCATCCACAAGAACTTCTGATACTCAAACATCATCTGATGTTCTCCATTCTGATACACCTCATAGACTAAAGCAAGAAAACCCAGAAAAATCAGGCAAACATCACTGTACAGAATGTGGCAAGAAATTTAATCGAAACAGTCATCTACAAGCACACCGGCGTCTTCACACAGGAAAGAAACCATATTACTGTTCAGAGTGTGGGAAGAGTTTTCCTGTAAACGGTAGTCTCAAACTACATCAGCGTATTCACTCAAGTGAGAAACATTTTCATTGTACAGAGTGTGGGAAGAGTTTTAATCAAAAAAGTAATCTGCAGGTACACCAGCGTGTTCACACAGGAGAGAAACCATTTCAGTGTTCAGAGTGTGGGAAGAGTTTTAATCAACAGAGTAATCTCAAATTACACCAGCGCATTCACACAGGAGAGAAACCGTTTCAGTGTTCAGAGTGTGGGAAGAGTTTTAATCACCAGAGCAGTCTCCGAACACACCAGCGCATTCACACTGGAGAGAAACCATATTACTGTTCAGAGTGTGGCAAGAGTTTTAATGACCAGAGTAGTCTTCGAACACACCAGCGCATTCACACAGGAGAGAAACCATATTACTGTTCAGACTGTGGGAAGGGTTTTTCTGTACAGAGTAGTGTCCGAAAACATCAGAGCATTCACACAGGAGAGAAACCCTATCAGTGTTCAGAGTGTGGGAAGAGTTTTAATCAACAGAGTAGTCTCCACCGACACCAGCGTGTTCACACAGGAGAGAAACCGTATTACTGTACAGAGTGTGGCAAGAGTTTTAATCACCAGAGTAGTCTCCAAACACACCAGCGTGTTCACACAGGAGAGAAACCATATTACTGTTCAGAGTGTGGGAAGGGTTTTTCTGTACAAAGTAGTGTCCAAAAACATCAGAGCATTCACACAGGAGAGAAACCATATCAGTGTTCAGCATGTGGGAAGAGTTTTAATCAACAGAGTAGTCTCCAACGACACCAGCTCATTCACACAGGAGAAACACCATATCACTGTTCCTAGTGTGGGAGTATTTTTGCTAAATTGAGCAAATTCCAAGAACATTATTGCATTCACACTGGAGAGAAACCATATCAGGGTTAAAGTTTGCATTTCCCAACACAACTAACAATTGAACAATCATCTGATATATTTGCATCTATATAACTAAATATCAGCTTCTTTTAAGGATGTTGTACTGTCAGGTCTTTAGTGTTTTTTCTTTGATTTGTGGACCTCCCAAGACACCAAGATCAGACTGATATGTTGTAAGAACAGGGTTATAAATGTAAGTGTTTTTCATAAGCAGAATACACACATTACCATGCAATACATCTGATTCAGTTTAGTGTTCTGCTACAATGGAATGTGTTAGGGATAAAATTGCATCAGTTAGAGGTAAAACCATACCATGCCAACATAAAATACCAGAGAAATATGGAGGAATAGAAACTGCGCAGATTAAAGTTAATAATGACATTTGCTTAAATATAGAGAAAATATATTGTATTTCTTGATCTTGGGACTGTCTTTGATAACTCTGACTATAAAATTCTTATAAACAAATTTGAAAACAGAGTTGGACTCTCAGGATTTCTAAAGTGGGTCAGCTTTTACAGTGGTGCTTGAAAGTTTGTGAACCCTTTAGAATTTTCTATATTTCTGCATAAATATGACCTAGCACCACTGTACTTACAAGGAGTATGGGAAAAAAAATCTCAGAGAATGTTCCTTGGACTCTATTTGATCTCTACAGAGTTATTCTGGTGGTTTTTTGGTCTTACACATCTAGTAAACCACAACTATTTGTATTTCTCTTGTTTGTGTTGTCAATTGCCCTCAAGCTTTCAGAGCTCAGACTAGAGGAATCCTTAAAATGTGTTTATTTTAGAGCAGAGGTAGCCAGGCTTACTTCAAAGGATGGTGTGGTTACAGGTTTTCCACCAAGTAGAATCACACATGAGCAGTGGTTTGCAGATAAGTTCAAGTGATTAAATAAGGAGAGTCAGGGGTGCTGTGGCTTGTTTGGTATGAAAACCTGCAACCACCCCAACCCTTTGTTTATAAGACTGAAACTACCCAAAACTACACTCTAGAGACTGCTGGGTTGAGCATGTTATTTTTTTGGGATAATTTTTATGGTACTGGTTTTTTATTGGGTATTTAAAATTATTATTATTATTATTATTATTTTTCTATTATAGTTTTCTGTAGCCTGGTTGCTAATATTAACCAGCCAGTGGGTCAGTTTTCAGCATAAATTAATCACATCTGAGGAACTTATTAGAGATGGTTCAAGGATTAAACACTGAGACATCAGTGAAAACTATATTTTTGTATTAAGCATACAATAGAAGTACTGTAGATGTTTGTTTTTAAAGTAAAACTATATTATAAAATGTATTTTTCTTATTGAGATGTGATACTGATAGGATTATCAAATGTTAATGCTTAGCTTATGTTTGTCTTTCTGTATGGTAACTGGTATTTGTAGTTAATAAAAATGTATAATGCCCATTTATAGCTGAAAATTATTTTATTTTAAACATTAAGTTTATAAGTGCACTGTTAATATTGTAGTTTTTCTTTTATTTTTAAATTTTTTTAAGAAACTGTCTTGCTAGAGTTTTTTAGAATTGGCATTTTTAACTATAATTTGTTTTTATACTACAATTCTTGTATCTGAAAGGTTATGTATGTAAGTATAGCTTAAATATATATTCTGTATAATTTTATCAAGGAAGTATGAGGAATAGAGAGCAATACCAATCGGTATCTGTCAAAAAATAATTGATGGTACCATAGGTCACACGATGATTGTTAACATTTAGAAAAATGACTGTTAAAATATTTGTAAATAAAAGCATGAAATGTAAGGCATTTCCAGGTTGCTGTCACACATAGATGGTGTTATAAGGAGTTACAGTCTCCATGTAGATATTAGCCATTTCCAAGCCCAGGAAATGTGTTGCTGATTACATATTTCTGTGCAATAACTGGAATGTGTTTGGCTAAAGCTCTGTGCACCTCACAGCATCCCTCAAACAGAAACAAACCATCTTGACTTCACTATAAATAAGAGCGATAAAGAGTTGTGTAAAAGTGCAATAGGTCTGTACATGCTTATAACCCTCCTGTTGTCTTCATGTAATGTTAACTATTTTTTGTTCCCGGTCAGAAATGACCACCCCACTTTAACATAACAATGCAAAAATAATAAATACTGTACATTATAACCTAATGTTGTGAACATTACAAGTTTTGCCTTCTATTTGGTATTTATGGCCTGAAGGCCTCATTAATATTAGCTCATACAACTAATTTAAAAAAGAAAACATAATATATGGATTATTTTGACTAAAAAAATACTCAATTGTGCAATTTATTACATACCGGTAATTTATTTTGCGTCAAATTTAACAAGAACAATTGTTTTTTAACCATATCATTATTTTAGTAGTGGCAAATGATCACCTTATATACTGTATACCCTTTGTGTTACCAGTCAAAACTGACCAGTATTATTTCATTAATAAAGCAAGGACATTGGCCCAACACATGAAAATTGTATGTTTTTTTGGCCCTGCAGTCATCTTGATGAGATTTTGAGTCAGCAGCCAACATCTCTCAGGTGAGGATGAAGACCATTGTTTGAATGTAATGTATCAAAAACCTCAGCAGGGCCCTCTTCCTCATCACTGGATTGTTCTGCGTCTGTTGTGTCTTGCTCTGAATCACAATCTGTGTTGTTTTCAGTTCCTTACCCTTCTTCCTGTATTGCTTCAGTTTTCTGAAATGTTTAATTATTGAGACATTGAAATGTTCCCATGTTGGTTACCATATACAGTCATGGCCGAAAGTGTTGGCACCCCTGAATTTTTTCCAGAAAATTATTGCAATTACACATGTTTTGTTATACACATGTTTATTTCCTTTGTGTTTATTGGAACAACACATAAAACAGAGGAAAAAAAGGCAAATTTGACATAATTTCACACAAAACTCCAAAAATGGGCCGGACAAAATTATTGGCACCTTTTCAAAATTGAGGGTAAATAACTTTGTTTCAATCATGTGATGCTCATTCAAACTCACCTGTGATAAGTAACAGGTGTGGGCAATATAAAAATCACCTGAAAGCAGATAAAAAGGAGAGAAGTTGACTCAATCTTTGCATTGTGTGTCTGTGTGTGCCACACTAAGCATGGAGAAAAGAAAGGAGAAAAGAACTGTCTGAGAACTTGAGAACCAAAATTGTGGAAAAATATCAACAATCTCAAGGTTACAAGTCCATCTCCAGAGATCTTGATGTTCCTTTGTCCACGGTGCCCAACAAAATCAAGAAGTTTACAACCCATGGTACTGTAGCTAATCGCCCTGGACGTGGACGGAGGAGAAAAATTGATAAAAGGTTGCAACGCAGGATAGTCCGAATGGTGGATAAGCAGCCCCAGTCAAGTTCCAAAGAAATTCAAGCTGTCCTGCAGGCGCAGAGTGCATCAGTGTCAGCTTGAACTATATGTCGACATTTGAATGAAATGAAACGCTATGGCAGGAGACCCAGGAGGACACAGAGACATAAAAAAGCTAGACTGCAGTTTGCCAAAATGTATGTAAGTAAGCCAAAATCCTTCTGGGAAAACATCTTGTGGACAGATGAGACCAAGATAGAGCTTTTTGGAAAAGCACATCATTCTGTTTTCTGAAAATGGAATTAGGCCTACAAAGAAAAGAACACAGTACCTATAGTCAAATATGGTGGAGGTTCAAAGATTTGGGATTGTTTTGCTGCCTCTGGAACTGGGTACCTTGACTGTGTGCAAGGCATCATGAAATCTGAAGATTACCAAAGGATTTTGGGTCGCAATGTAGGGCCCAGTGTCAGAAAGCTGAGTTTGCGTCCCATGTCATGGGTCTTCCAGCAGGACAATGACCCCAAACATACTTCAAAAAGCACCCAGAAATGGATGGAAATAAAGCGCTGGAGAGTTCTAAAGTGGCCAGCAATGAGTCCGGATCTAAATCCCATTGAACACCTGCGGAGAGATCTTAAAATTGCTGTTGGGAGAAGGCACCCTTCAAATATGAGAGACTTGGAATAGTTTGCAAAAGAAGAGTGGTCCAGAATTCCAGTTGAGAGGTGTGAGAAGCTTGTTGATGTTTATAGGAAGCGATTGATTTCAGTTATTTTTTCCAAAGGGTGTGCAACCAAATATTAAGTTGAGGGTGCCAATAATTTTGTCTGGCCCATTTTTGGAGTTTTGTGTGAAATTATGTCAAATTTGTCTTTTTTTCCTGTTTTTTGTGTTTTGGTGCAATAGACACAAAGGAAATAAACATGTGTAATTGCAATAATTTTCTGGGAGAAATACTTCATTTTCTGAAAAAAAATTCAGGGGTGCCAACAATTTCGGCCATGATTGTATGCTCAAAAGGAGTGTGAGGTGTGTGTGTGTGAGAGAGAGAGAGAGAGAGAGAGAGAGAGACTGTGTATGTATTTATATGTGTGAAACTGTATGAGTGAGTGCAACAGGTCAACTGTGTCTAATGATTTACATATGCCTGAACCCAGTTTTATACACTTACTGTAGTCTCACCCATTCATTACTAATGACCTAATTTCATTTCTAATTTTTTACCAGGAACACAAGAGGTATACCAAAGTTAAATTAAGAGTCAGAATTCCAAATTTATTTTTTGTGCTCAGAATCTCTGTGTGGACAAAGTCATGTAACTGCATGAAAATCAGTTTAAATTAATTTGGCCAATATGGC